>WOGN01005033.1:0-13558 GCA_015342105.1 Leptinotarsa texana | reverse complement strand
TGTCTGAAAGTTACTTCTTTGTATGATCTACACATCCATGTATAGATTTACTTCCTTCCTTTCTTTGGAAGATTCCCTCATCCTTCTTTTTTGTATCATGATGGAGTTAGAAAGCCAAAAACTTTCTTTCCCAAAAATTATCAATATACTTATCAATTTATCAATATTCTATTTTGGAGAATCACCTATAGTCTCCATCAGTATGAGAAACTTTTCCAAGAAAATAATGGTCGTAAATTAATTTTATTATAAATGAATTTATTTTTTGCCCAAAATATTATCAGCTAATTAAATGTTACCCTGTATATTAATATTTCACGAAATGAAAAAAACTTTATGATAATTATGTTATTTATTGCAAAAATTAAAATCATATGACATTAATTTTTCGTACTACCGAAACAAAAAACAACTTGTCATTGGCGATAGAATAAATAATGATTTTCTAACTTTTCACTCAGTCTTTTAATCAACACTAAAAGTCTTGGTGTTCATTTTTCGCAGCGAAAACAACTACACTCGACCACCACTCGACTCCGTGGCTCACGACGCGACGTACTGATTCATGTTTTTGTTTTGCTCGCCCGCCAGGCCGCAAGTCGCCCACGCGGTTCGCTTGGTACATTTTGCCGGTCGCTTCGCCCGTCGCCGTTGCGAATTGCTTCATAAGTACATTGCTATGCGTTTATTTCAGTCACTAGACGCTTCGCCGTTCTCATCGCGCGAATATTCGCATCGGCGAATGTCCGGTGGCCAGGTTGTCACTCATATTATCTGGTCTGGTTGCTAAGGAAATTTGAAACCTGTAATGTGCATCTTTATGCGGACAACATTCAATTTCATCACAGTTTTCATCCATAAGATTTCAAAAGACCTTGCGGAATCATATACACTGATATTAGTATAGTAAACGAACAACATCACACTCGATTTTCTACAATTCAGAAAAATATAAAGTTACCATTTTCGGGTCGAAACTCGATAGCAGTAAAATAATAAACTCTGTAGATATTCATATAAATACAGATACACGTGATGTTGCTGAAGAAGCCAGGAACGTTGGCGTGTTATTTGATTCTTCTTCTATGAAGTTTGAAGAACACATCAACAAATTCATTCAACGAGCCTATGCTGATATATAATAAAAGGCACTTTTTATCAAAATAATTGGAAAAAAATGTTTCGGTATTTATCCATGATTTCAGAGAATTTTTCTGGCATACTTTGCTTCGGGAGTCAACAGAGGCAGTTACGGTAAAGAGGCAAAGTTCCTCAATCGAAGTCCATTATTTCCAAAAGTTTAGTTCCGCATTGTTTGGCATGTGAATGTGGAACTGAATAGTTCCATAGATTACTACATGCTTCAATGATCCAATAGGTAGTAGGATTTCATGATCTATGACAATGTTTTCATTGTTGGTAAAAAAGAGTTGGAAAATAGATGGTTGGTTGTAGATTCAGAATCTAGTTGGTTTCGTGATGGGTTGAAAGAGGTTTGAATCGGCAACGAAATGCATGAAATTACTCGTGGCGCTTTTTGTGACAGGTACAACTCGATGGGTGGGTAGAGGTACATTCCCGACAATGGAAATGTACTGACGTGACTGATAAAATTTCATTGCTTCACGTCTTTTTATTGCTGGCAGCAGAAATTGTGGAGCAGTCCATCTCATTATGTGTGACACATTCACATAATCAACTTTACAATAACAAAAAAAAAATCCGTGGGTGAATCATTATTCACATCTGAATTTCTACTATTGCTGGTGAAATGATCATGATGGTCTTGACAGTGCAAAAACTTCTAGACATCAATATCATTTTGTAGCCTGATAGTTGAGGTCTATGTTGAAGAGAGCTCTTTCAGATATACAATCAATGCGTGTTTCGGACTTTGAGGTTTCAAATGGAGTCCTAATCCTTCACGGTGAGACTTCAAGCAGATACTATTTCCTTCTCCACCTACAGCAATTGGCTCCATGTATTTATTATGCTGATTTGCCTCACTCAACTGCTCCATACTCGCTTTCTCAGTATGAACTGCTTTGGTTATGCCACTGGGTAAAATACTCAGCGATGGTGAACTAACAAAATTTTAAATTAATGGAATTGTAGGAATTGGTATGATTCACGGGGTGGGAATTTTTCCCACCTGCAGCCCTCGTATATTTGGGTGCTTTTTCTAATGCAATTCAACCTGCTTCTTCAGGATTTTTGACAACAAATTCACTTCCCCATGCTTTATGTTGAATATGACGCACTTCCTCAACGATTTCAGAACCGAAAGCCATTACCTTAGAATCTTTCAATATCATTCTAGCTTTTATTTCTGATATGACACATTTTTCTGTATGCGTAACTGCTTGCATGATGAATCGCAATCCATACCAAATCGGCGATTTCCTTTCATCATATTCGTAATCATTCAAGCAGCTACTTTCTTTCCAAAGGGAGCGTATGTTGCTTTGAATCGATTCCAAGCTGCAACATCCTAAGTCGCTATGTGTCTGGCTGCAAGATAGCTGGGATTCTGTGAATATGCATTATAGTGTTATTTGCAAGCGAAATCTAATTAAATGGCACCCGGATCACCTCTTGCCAATATTTTCTACAATTCGGAGCTTGGAGCGCAACACTGATAGCCAGGTAAGTGTAATTCGAATAGTAGATCACTAATGAGATGATTATCCAATCCAATATAAACCTGTTTATAAGTATAGTCTCCAAGTGTCATCCAATGCGCATACTGAAACAGAAGCAGCAGTTTTCAAACGATAATTTCTATGAAAGAGTAGGTGGTGGATCAGGAAGCGGTTTCAAACAGTTTTATGTATCTTAACTTCCACTAGCCATTGTGGGATTGGACTCTAGGATTTCGATTTGTAAATATTCATAATTGAAAATTTTTCCATCAACCTGAATATGAGAATTTAGGTGAAATACTAGCTTCAATCAAAGAGTTGGGATTTTACACTTTTGCTAAATAGTCAAATGCCAAAACATATTCAAAATTAATTTTTAATTATGTAATGTGTGAGGAATTGGATGTTATACAATCATATTTCATTATGGTTAGTCACGAAAATGTCGATTGCTCCTATGTAGCCCAAACCTATTCACGAATCTCGAAACAACTGATTCGAGATAATGCAAATATTTTGTGCTGTTCAAACAAAATGGTATGAATATCAATCATATTTTTTCCACCTAGTGTCAACAGATGTAACATTCAAGTGCTAAATGCACGTTATCGAAACGGATTCGATGCTTTCATATATCCTTAACTTTCTAGAAACAATTAGATCATTCGAGTGCTAGATAGTGTAGACGACACTTCATTGTACACTTTCTTCAAGTAAATACATTTGGGAAAAAATGTTGATGAAACATGTTTGATGATAAATTTATTTGAGGTAACGAATGCCGGTCGAAAGGAATTCAATTATATCAAAAGTAGTAGTCACATAGGTGATCAATTCATCAAGCTAATCCAAGAATTATTTTGTGAAACTTATCGCGTCAACACAATAGTAGCCGCAGTGAAATGGGAAGGTATTTATAAAGGCATAAAATGTATGCTCTCAAACCCAAGTTTTGACATATTTTGCACGAAGGAAATGAAATCCGTCATATTGAGTATTGTATATGAATGCAGGGAAATCACAGAATTCATATACATCATAATATATTTTATTCGTAGACTATATCATACAGTGATAAGGCTACCATTACCACGAATATTATTGTATCTTTTCAGTACATGAGATTTTTGGCTGACCAAAATCCAAGTTGGGTGGTGAATTGTAATTAATGTTTGTTGTACTATTTTGAACTTTTTGTTGATTTACTCAAAAGTGCGTTTTCCGATGTGTTGAACGAACTTTCCCAGTAGTGAGAAATAACTTGATTTTCCAGTCCGATAGTTCACCAGTTTACAATAGTTGTATATCAAGGATTCGATTGAATAGGATCCTACCTATGAAAGGAATAGGACCCAATAGTTTCATCGTAGTATGACTGTCACGATGCCCAGATCTGATTTCACTAGTTCTGTATGAGTTACAATGGGAAATTACGTTAATGAGAAAAGGCCAACCAATAAAAAAATCTTCATGCAAGAACTATACAAGAGTGCAGAGGAATCACACCTAGAGAACCGAATAAAACTTAGAATAAGAGAAGGCGCATAAAAAAATGTTCTCGTTTGAAGAGGAATCTATTAGAAGGCATTCGCATTTCGAATTGTTTTGACTTGGATTTATTGAAATTGATTATTTTCTCTGCATTGAATAGAAATAATAATAATTTCTCCTCATATTGACTTTGAGAGAATGAAAAACTTTCCTGATATCCAAATGAAAAATCAATTATTTATGTGGAACTAAAAGTGGAATAACTCATCAATCGATTTTACGTGCAAAATTCTGATTTTAATGGTCAGGTTCATGGTTTGATGTCAAAATTAAAAGAAATTCTCTTCACTTATCACGGAATAATGAATAGTGAGACAAATTGTAGGA
This sequence comes from Leptinotarsa texana, assembly GCA_015342105.1. Classification (NCBI taxonomy): domain Eukaryota; kingdom Metazoa; phylum Arthropoda; class Insecta; order Coleoptera; family Chrysomelidae; genus Leptinotarsa; species Leptinotarsa texana. The sequence continues at coordinate 9,038 of WOGN01005033.1, read as the reverse complement.
CTCAACATATTTCAGCAAAAATCTGAGTTAATTTTCTAAATTAGAATTCTTTGAAATTTCAAACCTATATCATCACCTAATGACACTGATGATGACACTGGATGATTTCATTAACCCTGGCAAGCAGTGTATGTCACACAGATAAACCCTGGACAATATTAATACTCGTCGTTGGTATATATAACAAACCTGAAATTCACAGAATCTCACTCCAATAATGATTACGAAAGATTTGCAGGTTTTTCCATGAGAAGTGAGACAAATGGTTTTTTCCAGGACTGAAAATTTGTCAGCGAAAATGTGATTCCAATTTCTTGGAATCTTGAGCATATGTAGTTCCGAAATTATATTTTTCGCAAAATTGGGTCATTCCATCACCCCCGGCGAGAAGTGTATGTCATTCGGATCAACCCTGGACATGATTCAGACTCATCGCTGGTATATCAACCGATTCTAGAATTTACAGAATTTTACTCAAGTAATTGAGGAAGGTCAGGTTATGTTTCCATGATAAGTGAGACACACTGTGTATGATACGTCTGTGATGACTATGATATGTCAGTCCGAAAGCATTAGAAATCATCTTCTTCATGAGAAAACTCATTTGTATTTATTTTCAATCCCGATCATGGAACTAATTTTCGAGGGAACACATATCAACTTCAAGACAAGTCAGAAGGTATAAGTTAGGTACTTACCCCAGAATATGATTATGATAGGTAATACAAAGTCGTAAACGGTTACTCTTCAACTCTTCTTTTTCACACTGAAATGATTTCAGTATATTCTCTTTGAGGAAGCCAATATGACAAATGAGCAATTCTGTTGTTTCGAATGTTAAAAAAGCTATGACTGCTGAAGGTACTACCATGTAAGTTCCAAGAATGTATTGAATCAACAGTATTAAATTCCTTGTTGCTGTAGATACGTTTACAACAGGTAGCCATATGGGTGATAATGTTCCACATATTGATTTGCGTTTTATTTCTTCGTTGGGATCTTCACAAGATGATTCTAAAACACTTATACACGTGTAAACAGTACCTCCTATGAAGCAGTATATAGTATAAACGGTAGAGAGGAATATGCCCCGACTTTTCACTTTGTCAAAATTAGCTGGTTTTCCGAATGTATCAATATTTGTTACGTCTTCGAAAAGTCTAGACCATTTCTTACAATGGAACTTGAATAGAATATTACTTATCATCATGCCGAGGCCACCAACAATAAACGATAAATCTTCACTGATGTCTTCTCCAATATTCTCTGGAAAGTTGAGTAATAATTTGCAACGTTACTTTATTCCAAAATCCTTTTGCTGAAGTGTATTAAAAGTTAAACTGAAAAGTTACTGCATAATAAAAACTATTGTAGAGTCCAATTAGTCAAAAACTTGTGTCTATAAAATCTGCTACTAAATAATTCTTGGACTTTTCAATTTTCTCCCCATTACACTTTTATAGATTCTGGAAGGTTTGTTCCTGGAAAATCGTTAGGATTATTCTGAGGTAACAACAAATTCAAAAGATATTTGAAAAAATATTCTCATGTTCATGAACTCATGTAGGTGGGAATCAGCGACAATGCACTCAAATTTTTTATGATATGAGACATTGTTCCAAAATTTTTGATCCAATACAAAAAAATTCAATACTATGTCCTATACCCATTCTAGAGATTAAAAATATATTTTCGTCTACTACCTTCAATTGATAAACTAGCATGTAAAATGCAGAAAATGATGAACATGGTAAATGTCATACAACTCAATATCACACTTATCAAAGATAAGAATATTTCCCTTGGTTCCTGTGAGTATTCGTGATAAACTAAGAAAAATCTCAATGTTCTGAGACTACTATAAAATGGTTGATCTTTCTTGATTGGATACATGTTTCAAACGGTAACTCTCTAGTGAAACTCTCTGGAATGTATCGAATAGATGTATGATTCCTTTTCCAAGTAATAAAGAGTGATGCTGAAATATTCAAGGTGATTTCGCGAAATTACATAGTAGGGAAATATAAAATTGTTATGTTGAGAGTGGGAATTCGTAATGAGCTTGAGAACATTGAGCTGCACACTAATGAATCTTACATAATTCGTTACATAATTCTCATTATGAGAGACTAATAGTCTTCATGAATATTGGTAAATACCATAATATTCAAATTATTGGATTATTGAATCCTCAACTATTCGCAATAATTCGAATCTGTTTAGAAATCTGTTCAAAATCTGCTTTTCCGTTAACCAACTGTCGCACCCCTACGAATGACAACCCTCAGAAGTCTAAAATTGTGCGATAAGGATTAACGAGGTCTTATCTTTCGAACTGCGATTCCTGACACAGGTTGAACGATAGCAAGTGAAAATCGATCGTTCAGACTGGAGCTCGAACCACCGACCAACACGGCAGTCAATTCAAGTGAGTCAACAAAACACCCATGTCGAACCGCCTGGCTACCGACAGAGTTTCTTCCGCTCGTTCTTTCGGAATTACTTCGAAACTTCTGCTATTTAATGAGGAATTGAATGACATTTGAACACATTCCAACAAAGTACTTCTTTCAAGAAACTCAATTATTATTAACAGAATATATTGCGTTATGAATGAGACAAAATATTCTAAGGACAATGAAATTCAGAAAAAACAAAAATAAATGCGTTTTGACGGCACCATGCATATACGGTCTACAGAAGTTCTTCTACACTTTTCCTGGAAAGTAAGAACTGAAAGTTAAGACTAAATTGCCCATTTTCAGTATCCAAAAAACACTAGTAGCTGATACACTAGTTGCTCTACCTACTTGTCTGATAGATTGTCGACTATCTATTTATATATGTACTTGATATGCACTGTTTGGTACCTTTGGTGTATTAATGAATATTACTGGAGTTTATTTCTCAACAACACTTGGTGATCGAAACACGGGGCGAGGTGTTAAAATAATGGTTTGATTTTAGGAAACTCCAGTAATATTCATTTGCACATGTCCTGAAACTGTAACTTCAACTACGTCATTTCTGACAAGACAGGATACGTCATGTTTTCTGTTGTGAACAGAACATGAAGTCCGAAACTTATCTATTAACTGTTTAACGTATTTATGGCTCACGTTGTGGTCTGGATTAGTATTATAAATTCTGCTGCAGCTTTAGCACCTTCATTATTTCGATAATAGGTTGTAACAATTTCTATTCATTTTTCACTAGAATAAACCATGGTGGAACCACTGAACAAGGATGACTGAACAATAATTCGTGAAGAAGTGACAGTGGCCAACTGTCTACTTTTTGTTCTGCGACAAATAGATTCAACAAAAACCACCAATTCAGAAAAAACTAACAGTGTCGTCCATTTCAGAACGTTCGAAAGCGAAAAGAAACGATACGAAATCTATATTGTGATAAAATGTATAAAAACATTATGTTTAACAATTTCAATTAATGGGCTGGGTTCAGAACCTAAGTAGACAACTGATTCAAATATCAAGTTTCTGAAAGTTAATGACGTATTTGTTTACAAAACTATTTGTGAGATCAGCAAAAATACTATGGGATGTGATCAACTGAACTTGAGATATTTGAATTATGCTGCCCTAATTTAGCCACTCGCATTACTTATATAGTGAATATCTATCTTTCTGAAAACGTTTATCCTTCTTTGTACAAGAGTGTACTGGTTAAAGTTTTGTGGAAAAAAGTGATATTACTAAGTTTAAAGACTTGCGTAGAATTAGTATTTTGCCAACATATCAAAAGTTTAGGAAAAACCAATGAAATTAATGTCAGGAAAATATCTTGAAAAATACTCGGTACTGACAAATATACAGTCTGGATTCAGAAAAGGTCATAGTTGCCTAACTGCACCCACATATCAGTGATAACATAATGAGAGCAACGAATCAGGGTTAGTGCATGATATTGGTTATCCTTGGTTTTAGCAGATCATTCGATTCTTTTATTTATAAACTCATATTATCTGATAACGCTGTCAAACTAATGAGCAATCATCTTGCAGGTGGGAAGCAACAAATTCACCTAAGCATATTCTATAACTGACAAAACTGCAGAATCCGATGTGAACACACTATCACACTACTATTACGCTGGATGTAAAGAGAACCTGCTTATCGATAGATAAGCAGGACTCGATAGGTACAATATATGCGTAACCTCTCTATGGTCTGGATCGATTACCGTAAGGTAATTACAATTTCACATGCGCACATTTTGCATTTGCTCAGATGCCTTGCGGTACCTGACAAAATAGTGAGATGCATTGAACAACTGATATCACTTTGACGAACTCTCTTCACCATAATATTTGGTCAAGTAAGAGTCCAAACAGGGTGGGTCACTTTCAGAAGAGGTGTATTTCAAGGTGATTTTCTCAGTCCCCTTCTCTTCTGCACATAACTATTGATATTTTTCCTTACGCTCAGAAATAAAATATTCGAGGGTATAAATGTGGCACCCACGGAAACTGGAGGCACAAGGTTACCCATTTGTTTTATATAAATGATCTTAAACTGTATGCCTTTGGAGAGAAGAATCTTCCATCAGTCCTTGAGGGTGGTGAAAGGGTACACGCATGCTATCGGTATGGAATTCGGGATAGACAAATGTGCAATATTCCATCTCAAAGGAGAACGATGCGAGGACTACGGAGAGGATGTACCAGTCGTAGATGTACACCATCTGAATGCCGGAGAGACGTATACTCACCTTGCAGTGGAACAACGCCACTCACAAGAGGTAACAGCAGTGAAGAACTCTCTCCGTGGCAAGTATCAGCACAAACTTCGACAGATCTGGTCATCGGAACTGTCGGGGAAGAACAAAGTTGCTGCAACGAATATGCTTGCCATTCCAATCTCACTCTACACGTTTGGAGTAGTGAAGTGGACTCGGGAGGAACTGTATCAACTTGATGAAAGGACCCTAATAATGATATATCTCTATAGTAGTTTACATTCCAAATCGTACTTCTCCGGACAACAGGGAGACCGTAGAATTTTGGGTTTGGAGTGTCTACATGACAAAATGAACGAGGTAACCACAACTCAATCACCGAGTTGGAACCCGTTCAGCAATAACATTGGAGATCTTGGCTTCTCAAAGTGTCTGACATTCGAATTTCTCAGGTCGAGTGTGCTGAAGTCAGAAACTGAGGGGTTCATCATGGCTTTCCAGGATGGTGTCTTCAACACCTTAGTCTACCGCAATCGCGTGATGGCTATAGAGGTTCCTGGCACAAGGTGCAGCCTACCGCGAGGCGCCTGAGACCCTAATGCACTTGTAATTAGAATATCTAGCTTAGACGGTCTTGGCCAATATCCATCGACATAAAGCGCCCCTAAGAGTGTTATATCACCATCTACGGTACTCTTACGGTATTGACGAGACACCAGTGTTGCCCTACGCTCCAGGAGATATTGAATCCGTTGTGGGGAAGAGAAGTACCAAATTTATTGAAACTGTTTGTTTCCCACCCTCAGGCTCATACAAGCTAATGATCCTGATGTAGTCCTTCTCGACCATCAGAGCAAAACGATATTTGTCATGAAGTTTTCAGCTCCTGGCGAGACAAATATCGTCAGAAAAAATGGATAAAATATTGAGATTTTCTCTTCGCACTCCACAGACTCTATCCAGATCACTCGGTCAAGATGGTTGTTCTGATTATTGGAGTTCTTGCTGAAATGATGCCCTCTCTACCCTCGAATTTTAAAAGCATATCGGCTTGCCGTACTGAGGCAGAAATCTCAGCCGGACAGATGCAGAAGGCTGTCATTCTTGGCTCACTGCGCTTGCTCAACGCACATGATTCTCTAACCCAATGATCACTTACCTCACGGTGTGGGGGATGGGGCCTGACCTATCCCCAGTCTGACCATCTGATATTTATATTTATATTTTATCGAGTGGGTATGATATACTAATATACAAATCACAAACGAAACAATTAGTGGACATACCACGGACACGTATTTCTGGATATTGGCCTCATCAGCGCGGTGCAGCCAGTGTGAAGATGGACAACACTTATTTGTCGAAAGCAGGAGACAACACATATGCGCGGAATCAACAACAGGAGCCAACCGCTTATTTGTGCTTCCAGTTAGAAGACCTAGAATTCCCAGGCCACATCGAACATTATCCATTTCTGGATAACACTGAGCATTTTTAAGTGATGGTCGCTAACACTTCCCCAGCCAATTATACCGTACGATATATGTGACTGTACCAGATCATAGTAAAATATTTTCAAAGGACTTACATCTGTAAATTCTTTCAAGTATTTGAATTTGAATAAAAGACCTCTTAGTTTTCCTAATCCCATCTGAGATGTTTGTCTATCACAATGCCTGAGTATTTGATGGAGTTCACTTTTCGAATCGTAATGAACCCATATTGGGTAAGTGATTGGAATAAGAAGTAAATGATAAGTACTTTGTTGTATCTAAATTCAGAGTTAATTTGTTATAACTGAACCACTTATCTATTCCACTGAAATCAACTCCAGCTTTTGTTTTCAAATTCACCCAAGTATCATCCAAGTGTGGCTATATCACGTACATGGAACATCCCTTCGGTGATGCTCCTTCTGTGATGCCGTTGTTTATTTATTTCTTCTTATATTTGAGAATTATGTATACCTTTTATCTATATTAAGTAAATAAACATCATTGGTATTATTATTATCAGATTCATATCATATTTCAGTGTCACCTGCGAAACATATTATTTTTCCATTGGTATTGAGGTGTGAAATGTTGTCCATATAGAATATAAATAAAAGGGGGCCAGTACTGTTCCGTGAGGTACGACATTAGTAACAGCCATAGGTTCACTCAGAGTACCACTTGTGTCAACGTTTTGTTCGCCATCAGATAAAATATTTTCTGAGATTTTACGAGTATTTCCTCTTCATGAATCACCGTATCAAATGCTTTTGAAAGGTCGACAAAGATACACAAGTCTTTTTGTCCAATGCATTATAAATATCACTTGTAAGATATTAGATCGCATCTTCTGTTGACTTTCCATCTCTAAATCCGAACTGAGAGCTGGAAATAACGTTATATTTTTTCAAGAAACGCAGAAGTCTCATTTTAAGTATTTTTCAATTATTTCAGCCAAATTTGAAATGAGTGAAATCGGTATGAAGTTGATTATATTCAATTTATCTCCACTCTTGTAGAGTGGCATGCACGATAATTCCAATAATTCCACCCTGTATCAAATCATCTATTCATAAAGTAAGCCAGAGGTTTTTTAATTTCATTGGATATAACCTTCAGTGTTTCCGAACGAATGTTATCGGGACCTGGTGATTCAATTCCATGATTACTTTATAAACCCCACTTTCATCAGTGTTGCGAAGATGCATGATGCCTTGCAGAGTATTTTCAGATTCATTGAAATTGTGAGGTACTGAAATTCTAGCTGTTAATTTTTTTCACACCGTACTGTAATGGCGATCGAAACTATCAGCGAATTTGTTCTCTGTAATATTTTTCCATTTTCTAGTTTGATTGTTTCAATTTTGATTTCGTTTCGAGTTTTAATGCAAATATTATTAACACACTCCCAAAGCCCTTTTGAACTATTCGCATTTTTATCTATAATTTTTTTCGATTAGTTCCTTTTTCCTGTTTTTGTGAGCTAGTGAAGCTTATTCCATTATTAATCATATTATTGTATCAAGACATAATTTTTTAGGGTTTCTCAATAATTTTATATGCATGTCACCTTTTTCCTTGATGGATTCATACAAAGCAGGAGTTATATATTTTTTCATACAATTTAAAACAGTTTTCCTGTTTGATATCGTTTGCATTTTTTCTATCAAAGACTTTAATTTTGAGATGAAATTTTCTGCAGTCTCATCTGGATCATTTTCGTCGTAAATACCATTCCAATATTCATCTTTCAGATCTGACCTAAGTCTGTCATAGTTGAAATTTTTTTTTCAATCTGGAAACTGAAGGATATGCATGTTTACAATCGTGGTTTATGGTTAGTCCTATTGGAAAATAGGCCGTTATATTTTTTCGAAATACAAGTGATTTGTTTTCAGAAATAAGGCTTTTGACAAAAAATGATCAATGTACGTTTTGCTATCCGGACGAATGAAAGTGAATATATACGACAATAATCCTTGGCTGTTCAAAAAAAAAAATACTTTTATAGTTCTCTACATAGTCCTAGTTAGACAATTAAAACTCAACTTAAACATTTATATCATCAGTAGTTATATGAATATCGACTTTTTTTTCCAAATATTTCAGCAACACAGAATTGAAATTCATTGGGCAGGTATTTGGTGATCTGTAAATACCGGTCAAAATAATGTTTGTTTTGTTAATTCGCATGTGGATTGAAGAGCTTTAATTTCACCAAAATTATGGAGTACACAAGATCATTTTTGACATGAATGATCACACCATCATTTTTGTTGAGTATTCCTTCAATATATAAAATATTGTTAATTCTTATTTTGAGTAGTTTCGTATCATGAACTACGTAGGTTTCTGATAGAACTATAATTTCAATGTTGGTTGATAATTTCGATAGAAAAATAGATAGTTCATCTGAATTTTTCTATATACTTCTGATATTAGATCCCCATCAAAATCTGTCATATTTGTAATAACATGTGCTTTAATCCGGTAATTTTCATAGCATCTTACGGATATGAAGCCATTAAAAAGTATTCAGATCAAGGAGTGATAGCATGAAAAAAGAAAGAATTGAGAAATGAAAGCAGATATTCAAAAAACTCAAAGAGAAATAATTATTAACCTTGTTAGTACCGTTTCTATAAGCAGTAGGTATAGACCCGAATTTATTCGAATTCAATGATGTTGGTGTCTATCTATAAATTGATGGATGTACCCATTACTACGTGGTAGGAGATCATGATGAAAAGAGAAATGAAAATTTCTATGTTTTTTACCACTTTTATTTGTAACTAACGTTACTGCAGTTTCGGCCTATATGGACATTTTCAAACTTAAACAATAAAC
>WOGN01005032.1:0-13558 GCA_015342105.1 Leptinotarsa texana | reverse complement strand
CATATGATCAACATTTAGCTGGAAAGCAATCTTTCTAGTACTGATAGTAGGTTGTTCTTCAGTCAAATTAAGTACTGTTTCCTCAAGCTGTGGTGTTCGTACTTCTCGATAACGACCACAATCCTGCGTTGTTTTGTCAAATGAACCATATTCCCGTAATCGGGAATCGAGCAAATATTCTATGTGAAGGATGCTGTCGTTGAGGATACATTTCAGCATATCTTCTAGAAGCGTCTAACCCATTCCCCTGCGACAGATCGTAAACGTAATGCTTATCAGCCATTTCCTATTTGTGTATGCCATTTTAATAACAAGGGAATTACTAAAGTAACAAATTAAGAACAGAAAAACAACACATAATTAGTATTAATTCAGTTTCGAAAAGTCAAAAACTGATAGTCACTATCGCTAATAGCGACCTACTAGATAGATTAGTTTCCTATTTTCGCATTCATGACGATGTATCTCTGTAGTTGTTCTTAAAATAATTTTTTGTTGCGAACTGGATTATTTTGGGCAAAAATACCAAGAGACATTTTTTGCTTAGAATGAAACAGGCTATCAAATACATTTTTGAATGGTAAACAAATAATAAGACAAAAAGTTACATTGGAAATAAATTCTAGGGGTTGCGTTTTCCACCCCTTACAACCATGGGGTAAACCAAATAAATTTCTGGCTAAGTGTCTTTTTGGTTGTACAAAACGTCAGGTTAATTTCAATATGGTAACTTTTTCAGTGCTTGTGAAAAAATTTGTTATACGAATTTTATGTACCCCCTTTAAGGGGCTGTATCCTAACAAGGGATGCTCCAATGAAGTTTCTTTATATGAAAGATCCTACCTTTTTTTCGATAAGAAATCACCTCCTTAAATGTTCTATACTTATTCAATTACACCCTGTATTTTTTTTTTAATTATCTATTTGTGGATGATGTAATAAATTAATATTATCATACAAAGATATACCGAATGAAAGTGGTCCAAAATAAACTTATTCGAAATGATTATTGGCCTTTGATCTTCAGTTAGAATCCTTGAAATATATAAAATAGAAAGTTGTACAAATGAAGTAATTGCAAATGTTGAAATATGAGACCGCAAAAAAAATTGTATGTTGAATATTGAATAATAGGTTTCAAATAAACGCGTGCGATCGCTGCAATTATAAAGAGAAACTCGGGTTCGACGCGCTATTTATAGGCACGTGCTGCCAGCCCCCTGGCCTGTACCGCCGCAACCGCAATGTCCCTGCATTTTAAATCTGCAATATCTTCGAAAATGTTTATTTAAATATCAAGCTGCGAAGGGCCATATTGATCTATATTAAATGCACAATGTATTTATGGTACTTAATCGGATAACGATTAATGCTGTATTGCTTAAAATTGCTTCGTAAATAAGCCATTATTTCTCGAGGATACATATATCATCGCCATAGACCTTTTTGAAATGTTAATTATTTTGATTTATCTCGTAGCTAGCGTTTGCAATGTAAGCGCAAAAATGGGTTTCTCTATTATATTATGCATACAAGGTGTTTCAAATTCGATCCTCACCATTGGGACCTCGGAAACTATGAGAGATACGAAGATAGTTAAATTGGGGCAAAGTTGTGCATTTACCTGACCAACAATATGCCGTTGAGGAAGTTCTGAAATTCCGAGTATATTCGGAAGTATCCAGAAAAAACAGAAGTTTCGAAAAATGGTTTCCAAGGGTGAGGATCGACTTTGAAACACCCTGTCCGTTGCCTAGTTTTGAAGATCTAAGCATACAAAGGGACAGATAGCGGGAAGCGACTTTGTTTTATAGTATGTAGTGGTTGGAGATTGATCATATTTCGATAATATTTAAACACACGTTTTTTCACAAAAAAAAAAATAAAATTATTGATTATCATTCTAACAATATTTTAATTTACAATATTCATTAAAGTTATTAAAAATACACTCAATGATCCGTTAGTTTCTGTCTATTTGATGACTGGGATGTTGGGTTTTCATCGTCGGCATAAAACTTTCTGATTCTGATAGATATTTCAGAACCATCATCGTCTTCAAATCCAATTTTTTGTTCTAGCATTCATCGGATACCTTTTTTCTTAATCACTTTTTATTGATGCTTTTCTCAATTCTTCCTAGAATTTTTATATACCTTTTAATCACTGTGGATGATTTCAACTCTACATGCTTCCTAATTATAGTTTGCTGGGTGAAGGCTTTGTACTTTCCATTCCAAAACCATTCGACTCATAACTTGGATTTGTGAGATTTCACTTTCAAAAGAAGAAATATCTTATGATATGTTTTTGGAAACCAATATTTGTTTTTTCATTCGTAACTCGTGGGTGAACCGAAATAAATTAAAAAGTAAATTTTCAAATTAAAATGTTTGATTTCGAAAAATGGTCGATCTATTCGCAATTTGCCTGGTGAAAAGTTAAATTCTTTCATAATAATCTTGAAAATATCTATTGGTTGTTTCAAAAGTTTTGTCCGTTTTTATCAGTCTACTTTGAACTGTAATAGGTATCTATTAACAAAAATAAGCGGTAAATAATCGCATAAAAACGGCATATATTAATCTGAAAAAAAACATGAACAGCATCAATGTATAGAGTACCAAATTCTCTATTAATCAGTATATACGATGACACAGTAGAATGAATGTTTATTGAGATATGAAGGTACAAAAACACATGACATAACAACGAAAAAACTTTTCAAGCAACATAATATTAGCTATATCTATTAGTGTCCTTTGTCTTGAGGTGAATCTATAATAAAAGTCTAAGGATTTCATATACGGTGGCATTATCCACTATTTCACAGTACTTATTCATCAATTAAGAAACATATGTCCATATTTTTAACATAATGACATACCCATATATACTTCGCCCATTGCATACCTACTTTGTCAATAACGTGCCCATTTAAATATCTTCATCTGAATAAATTTGGTCTTGATTGAGGGCACTCAACATTTTTTCCAAAATTCTAAACCAGACGGTTTGAATAATTTGTCAGTGTCGTTTGTGTTGAAACATCCACATCCTCGAAAGTGGATGGTGTATACTTTAGAAATGTGCCAAGTCGAACAAAGATAGACATATTTTCTATTTGATTTTTTTCCGGTTAAAATTTCCACACTGTATGTTAGAAAAATGTATTCAATTTGCATTTTAATTATGTCCGCAATTGCGAGAAACCTGTTAAGCAATAAACGAATATTATCATCGAATAAAATAAAATCAAACAAACTACATTTGCCAACTACAGCCGTTATTGAAATTAACTTTGTCCATAATATTTTACGTTCATTAGAGCAAAACAGGAAACCACTCCATAAAATCAATAAGCAGTTTATGTTTTTAGAAAGCATCTCACGATTTCGAGACACAAAAGTATTTATTATATTATACATATACATTATAGAAATCACCTATAAAAGGATCATTCCGTAAATTTAATGATACCTTAAAATGAATTTCAAGAGGAAAAATGCAATTCATCTCTATCTGATCTGTTTGATTTTCTATTCAAAAACTGGTTGATTCATTCTTCATTATTTTTTGTGTTATTTGGGACGCTGACGTACCCACATATTGAATTAATTTGAAAAAAGTCCCCTGCCCTAGTTGAATGAAAAATTAAAGCTACGATTTTCATATGAAACTATCATGGAATATCGCTATCTTGTCAAATATTCATTTTTCATTACCCAATTGAATGTCGGTAAACTATATACATTGTTGTCGAGACCATCAGGGTTCTTTTAACATCATTTTAGAATTTTAGATATTTACCATTTAGCAGCAAATGAAGAATTTCTTGAAAGAAAATATGCCAAGCATATATCAATTGAATTAAAACATATATATGGAATATGTTATTAATCTTCCATTATGTTATCTTTGACAATATAACTTGAAAAAAATGTGTACCAACTATATAGTCTTGAGAATCAAGAAGAGGGATGAATTTAAAATACTGTTCCGTTGAAACAAAATGGAATCGAAACAATGAGTTAACACCAGAATACACAATTTTAATAGATCCATTGAGTTATTATACAGTTACTCAGAAGAGAAAGAAATGCCTCACTAGTGAGTTCAAAAGAAAGAATAAAATTCCTTCTGTAATGAAAATACTCATGGAGGACTGCAATAGAAAAAGATCCAAAGCTGGAACATGTCTAGTTATATTTATAGATTGAAAAAAGTACTGGTTCGCTTGATAATAATATTGAATATGAATCATGTCCATATCTTTCTTTCATCAATTCAGTTGCCGAAATATAAATGGTTTATCCGAACTATGCCGACGACAATATTTGAGTTAAATAATTTTTCAAAACACCTGGCGAAAATATTATAAAATAAAGTATATATTTTTTTGTTACCGAATCCATAATTGGAAAACCAAAAATATCCCTATACATATTGCAAATAGTTGGACCTGGGTAGAAATGATTTGCAAAAGTAGTTGCGTCAAATATAAAAGAAAAATGCAAGTCACTATAACCAGTCTGCAATGGGGTAACTAGCCAAAAGCCTCTCTTGCAGACATCAAAATAACCCAACAGCACAACCTCGAAAGAAAATTCCTGAGTGGAAATACTTTTTTGCCAATTGTTGTTCATAATTTAACTGTCTCTTTTTCTTTATTTTCCTTTCGACAATAATTACAAAATTGTATGGAAATCGTCTGATCTTCTAGCATCTTTAATATAAATAGTTAATCTAAATGTCAAATACAAAACATTTTCTAATCGAATATTCTTCAACCACAGAAACCGTTCATATTCCATAACAAATTTATCAAGAAATTCTGTCAGTTTTTATACTGTAAGAATATCAATTATTGAGGCATTCGGTTCATGTCCATGTAAAGATTCAGTTCTGACAGGGAAAGAAATAGTTCTCTGCCCTTCAGTCTCTTGGAATGCTGGAAAAATTAATTTTTGTGGAAGAATTTATATCCGTGTCACACGCGCCATGTGGCAGGCACCATGTGGCAAATATCATCCAAGATATTCCAATTAAACAGGCATGCCTTTTAACGTTCCACAGTTTTTACTGAATAACAAATAAAAGTAAGGATTGTTTCCTAAAACACATTCGTTTACAGTTTTATGAATTTGTTCATTTTACAAATACGAGTTATTTTTGTATTGAGGTCGTCAAATTATTGTTTTTTTAATGGCATATGAGAGTGTAATTCTCTCGAATTAGCCAAGAAAACACGAATTTTATACACGAAATACAACTGTGAATGTGAATTTACATCGTCTGAAATATATTAAAAATAAATACTTCTAATACATCTTGATGTGATGTGACTTTTTGTTCCGATAAGTTATGGCTTTTAAACGACTGTTATCTTGAAAATATTATTCAATGTTTTTAGTGAAGTCGTATTAAAAAATGTTTCCTGTCTGAAAAACAGGAAGTCCAAAATAACTACATAATACTTTTCTTTTCCATACATTTAATCTTTGATATTAGGTATCAATAAAAAAATCTGTTTAAAATATGTTTTTCCGTTAACCAGCTGTCGCCACCATACGAACGACAATCCTCACAAGTATACACTTGTTCGAGCTAATGATTAACTAGGTCTTACCTTTTAACGTGTGATTCCTAACACGAATCGTGTCACATTGAATATTACTGGAGTTTTTCCCCAACACTAAATCGTTATTTTAACACCTCGACACGTTTTTCGATCACCAAGTGATCATCTTCAAGAGGAAGTTCCAACTAATCATACTTACAAAGTTATTCTTATTCATACCATAGATACCTCTTCTAGGTACCTGGGTCTTAAGTGTTTTAAATTAATTTTACAATGTGTCCTTATGTAATAGTCAGGTAAATATAATAATTGAAATATTATTATTAGGTGTTGGTCCACCATCGTTATTCATAATGTTATTGTTATTACTCATTACTACACTCACATTGGCATCTAGATGACTGTTGTTGTTAACTTGTCTAACTAATCTTGATGAACTGAAGTATATGGAATGGTTTTGTTGCAAAATATGATTGGTGACTGCTGATTTTTCGAGTCTTCCATATTTTAAGTGTGCTAAGTGTTCCTTACATCTTATTTTAATAGATCGTTTTGTCTGTCCCTACTATTTTGCATTGCAGTCCTTACATTTAATTTCGTAAATTCCAGACTTTTCCGAATTCTCGACTTTATCTTTTGGATAGTGTGTGACTTGTGGTATCCAGTATCCAGTGGTCTTTCTGTGTCGTTACTATATAGAAACGGTTTGTTGGCACGCCGCGCCGCATGTTTGACTGTGCTTGCTAGTAGTTGCTTTAATTTCAAGTTACACTGGTCAGCTGTGTTTTTTGTCACATAAACTGTATGATGTTTTTTATTTATGTTGGCCCATCCCCATTATAAATAAATAATAATTTTGTTTCAATCGCATCCAGTTTTTGTGACAGCTATATATTCATTTCTGACATTATATATGTATCTTGTTTCAAGATAAATTCTGGGTTCCACATAAATGTTGGGCAACATGTGTGAAACTCCCATTAGGTTAGGCTGAACAAAAACCTAGACATTTGCTATTTGGTATACCAATGATTTAGAGAAGTTTGGATACTGGATACTATGTTTGGACTTCGTTGTAATGTCTTTTATTTGAGTCAAACAACATTACAACGACTAGAAAAGTCGGGATTCCAGTCCAGAACTTGTTGGCATGAGGAATATGAAAATAGTGACCCAATTATGAACCGCAAAATTCAAAAGAACCACACTCATCGACACAAAGTGATTAAAACGAATTAGTATGTGATTTCAATTTGTCTAAAAAACAGACGAGTTTTTGGGGTTTAGATTAAACGACTGTAATTGACTTTTTCGTGATACAAAAGTTTTTCATTTTGAACATTGTGACGATGAAATGAAACCTTACTTTTCTACAGTAAATTATTTAGTCCATTGTAATAACATTTGTTGTAATGAATTTATTGAATTTTGAACATGATCCAAGTCACTGGCGATTGTTCATTGACTCCTCAAAAACTACTTTGAAAGCAGTGTTGCTGCATAACAGAAACGAACTTCCTTCAGTGCCGGTTGCTTATGGTCCTGATATTAAAGGGACTTACGAAAATGTGAGATTGATATAAGGAAGTTTTCAAAATTGGTCCCGCTCATTAAGAACAAGAAAGGAAAGAGGAAAGAAATTTAAAGTTTTATCAAGGGATGATATCAATAAATTTATTCAAGATGCTGATAATGAAATAATCATAAATTTGTAAGATAAGTAGTTATTTCAGTATTTTTTATTTGTAGGTTGTCTTAATTTTGGGTATCAGCGGTGCTTGTCGCCGTGAAGAATTATATTACACATAACTATTGATGCCATTGATTATGCTGGATCTATATTGATTGTTGAAATACCTGATACGAAGACCTATTGCGCAATAACGTTTACTGTTTCAATATCTGATTATATTGAGGTATACCGCAAGTATAGAACAAGCACTTCGGCCGCCTCATACAAAAAGTAACAGATTATTTTTGAAATATTCGAGAGGAAAATGTATTAACCAACATGTGTGGATATATAAAATAGAGAAATTCCCAGCGTGATTGCAAAATCGCTTGGAAAAGACATGTCTTGTATAAGAGCTATACAGGTCAGTGTTTCAGGAGAAGCTCTGTCACTCTTTTGAACAATGCAGGGGGTAACATTACATCCATAAAACGTCACAGTGTCTGGAAATCTGCTTCCGTAGCAGAAGCATATATAGAAGATAGTTTGTATAAGAGATTTATAACTAAATATTGAAGTGTCCACCTACTTCCAAAAAAATTAAAATATCTGATAAAATTGTGGAATTTCAAGAAATATGTAACGTTTTTGATAAGCAGCAATATGAAACATCTTCGGGAATTTATATTGGAAGTATTTGTTCAAACTTTATTATCAACTATTATTTCAGTGAATGAAATTGTTTTATGATGAATAATTAACTAATAATTGACTCTGTTAAAAAAATCCTTCAAAAAGTAATATTTCATGTTTATTTTGTGAATTATTTTGGCAGTGAAAAAAAGTCTTTTTTTCGCGGCGAAAAAAGTAAACATTTACGCATCAATGGATATATAAAAATGTCAAGTTTTTTTGACAGTTTTGAAAACCTAATTAAAAATTTTCACGAGACAAAATTTCTAGAATTCTTCATGAATAGCTTTGAAAGTCCAGCTTGAAATTGAAAGGGGTTTTTAATGGCTCTTCATTTCTGAAATTTGAATATTTAATGTAAAATAAAAATATTGCACGAATCATATTCAACGGTTTTGTAGCTTAAGAATTGTTCGTTATCAAATACTCAAACAACAGCTGATTAACGGAAAAACAGATTTTAAGCAGATTCCGAGGCATAGTTCAGAAAAATTTTATCCAATTTATCCACAATAGTACAGGAAATAGCGACGAATGTATGAAATTCTGATTTCATTTTGGATGTATTCGTTAGTGTTTGAGAATTAATAAGAAATAAGTTTCATCTGATGCGAAGGAATGCCTCTCTTCGGATCCTGTACTATAATGAGGAGAAATTTTACTGAAAATGAATCCCAATCTGCATTTCATAGTACATTTTGAAGGGATTTCTACAGGCAATAAACGCCTGTAGAAACAACAATACAAGTGCATTTTTTTTAATGTACTATGTTAATCTTCTTTCCCCTTCCCGGGGTCCGCCAATGGTGAGTTCTGCATCGAAGCCATCTACGTATACATCATGATGAATTGAATGAATACCAAAGGAACGATCGGAATGCGGTGCGTTCGCGCTCCTCCGCCCCTCCTCGTTCTCCGTCGGTGGAATGTGGTGCCCTGCTGGGATCGTGCGGTGTAACACAGGTAGCCGCTGCAACACGCGGCTGTTACCCCCTCCCTCTCCTCGCGTCCCCCGAATAACGTCCACCCTAGTGACTTCGTTCGAATATTTACTCGGGGAGTGAAATTAGGAACGTCATCTATTTCTAAATTGTTACTCTTCCGTTGGTATTTAGACCAAAAATTAAAGTCTGCTCACTTGATTCATTTGCCGAATTGTTATTCAAATTAAAAGGATGTTTTCTTGGGAAAGATTAGTTTTTGGAAAAATAACTTTTTGATTCTTAACAAACTATTAGTGTTAAATAAATTATAGCATACATGTAAGTCTGGTGATGTGGTGGACAAGAGGAAAAACAGGTCTGAAATATAATTTTTCAAATGAAATTTATTCTTTATAAAAATTTTCGTTTACTAAAAAATACGTTCGGCGATGCAAACAATTGTATACAAAATGCCTTGGAAAAGTTTGAAAATTCAATTTTTTCACAAGAGGGTTCGGAAGGTTTATCAAAATGCTATTTGAGGAAATAGTTTCAAATCATTATTGGACTTAATTAAGTTTGAATAACAATAATTTGTTTGCTTCCAATTTATATTTTACTTAATATTTTGATATCTGTACCGTTTGTATCTTCAGGCTCATCTTTGATTAGGTACGGTTGCCAGTAACTTTAGAAGATTTTATTAGTTTCTAATGTAAATAATGCAAGAATAAATAAATAATTATGTATTTTAAATCAATTCGAAATATAACAAAATGTGATGAATTCAATTAAATACGTGTTTCTACCCTCATAGGTAGGATTGGAACCTCTGGCGTAAAATAAATTTATTAAAAACACTTTCCACATCGGAACAAAAATACTGTCTTTCGACACGCGTTTCGCTAACCAATTAGTATTCCTAACTAACATTTTCAGTTACGTTACTTTGACCTTCGATTAGGTCGGCGACCTTTAAGAAAACATGTTTACGTTTATATTTACCTTATTTACATAACTAAAATACAAATCATGAAATTATAAAACAACAACAAAAATTAAATGGCGCTCCGGGGTGACTTTATTGATTCCAGTGGTGCATTTGCTTTTTCATTTGCAGGGAAACCTGGAAAAACATGCAGCACCACCTAATCTGAAGATCTTGATCATCCAATGTTCTCTCTCTCTCATAAAACAAAATGTAGGGTGTCTCCAGAGGCTTCTTCAATAAATTCAATACATCGCTAGAACACTTAGTGACACGACTATCGTCAAACTTAAACCAGTCCGTTTCGTTTTTGACCAAGGCGCAATAATGACCAGATTCAAGGCTAGAACCACAGTGAACAATGACTGCATACTGGTCTGCTAGATGGAAGTGTTCATCTATTTCGAACCTTCGTAACAGTTTGGTGCTTCCGTCAGAGGTTGATTCACGTTTGAAGATCATCAGTGTTATTAGATTGACTGGTGCCTCAGCTATACTTTTTTTCTTGTAACAGTCAGTTAGTTTGGTGCATGTTTGGCAATACAGTCGATCATCATCTCTTAAAAGTTCCATTTTCAGCTGATTCAACAATAAGCTTTGCCCGGACTGGTTATTAGTCATAATAGGAGACGCTAGTTGAAGTTCCAGAAATTTACATACGTTTTTTCTACCTCTTGAACATTTACTACAAAATAAACAAGTGAGGATTTTTTCAGCAAAAGATTTACATGACGAGAAATACTGTATGTATGGAGTCATTCAATCCAGAGCGGTCAGGAGTATTGATTCTGCTATTCTGCTCACGAAGAGTATTCAAGAAAAACAGCAAGAACTCCTAACGAGTATCTAGTGGACTTCAGTCCAGAAAATCGATTGGAGGGGAAGATGATACATTCTTACGAAACTGCAGCTGCATGAACAGGTGCTTGAGTTTGGTGAATAAGTAGGAAACATGCCCGTTCTCGTTCATCTTTAAAACCTCTTTCTCGAAACTCTTCGTCATGAACAACACTTGTAAAATGCTATTCATGTAGCAAGTGTTTCCTAAATTATCTAATTAAATTTTCTTCTCAAAATTTTCACGACAACTCTACCTCATATTCACCAATGCGGGGGAAAATTCGAAGAGTATCAAACGTCGAAAATTGGAATATTAGGATACTTCAACACTAGTTTGAGGGTATAAATTAGGGTCATTGCCTTGATATTGATCTGAAATTAGCAGAAAACGAGTGATTCGGCACCTTCTAGATACACTTGGATACGGCAACTTAGATACTATTTGGAATTACAAAGCTGGGGTGATATCCTGTTAAACTGGAAATGCTATAAAAATTATTTCGATGACCCACCAAAATTGGACTCTTCCAAATTTTTAAGTGACTTCCTTAGCGAGTATTCGAACATTTAGTTGCCCAGCTGAAAGTATAACATTTTATACGGTCCTCAACCACGGTCTCTGGTCGCCAGCCACTATGGCAGATGCGGATGTCAAGAGTTTGGTATGCTAGCGGGTTCTCTCTTCTTCGTATCGAACCGATCGAGGACTTTCAGAGCGGTAGGTGGAACGATGCACACTCGGCTCTCGTTGGCACTGTTGTGAATAGAGCACAAAATACCAAAAATCTGCAATTTCTGATTTTTGCGGATTTTTCGAGTAATTTACCCCCTGTGGCCCAAATAGATTGACCAAAAATCGATTTATGACCTGATAATATTATTTTGTTTGAATTTTTGAATTTATTAGCAAATAATCAAAATTACAGAGGTATAATTAGCTATTTCTCTATGTACTGTCCCTCTTGGTGAAGGGAGAATGGAGAAGGAGTTTGGGATCAGGAATGAATGACAAGTGGGAAGGTCGAAATGCGGAGCCCGGAGACGTCCCCGAAATACACATCAGACACCCCCTAAGAGGTAGTGGCAGGTGGTGATGGAAATAGCTCTGCCCTTAGTAGAATCTCAGTTTCAGCCTCAGTTCTATGACGCCTCGCTTTCTGCCTTTCTGAGGTTGAGTTGACTCATTCAGGAAGCCCCTTGTTTTTCAGTGTTGGGTTTGATGTGAAACATTCTGAGACATGCTGATGAAAAAATCAGGTAAGAGTTTATCAGCCGTGGTCCGAAGGTTTTTATGCCTGACGTTTGGTCTCCAACTTCGTTACACATTATCAAAGGCTATGCGGCGAATGCCGCACTGAACTGCATTTCATAAAATTTCAAGTACGGAGAGCTTTTTCCAGGGTATTGATGAAGTGTCCACCCATTTTTCCATTAGTTCATGTTTCACTCTTTTCGATCGGATTTTTCATATCCAATCTCTGGAAAAACAACTTCACTGGTTTGGCAACACTGCTCGATGGATTTGTGTTTTGCCTGCTGAGTTTGTGTGTAGGTACGCGAATCGCAGTCGAATATAACGTTGATAGAAGGTATGAGTAATGTAGCAGCTGGAGGGGATGCCATGTGCGATATAAGATGGATGTTATTACTACGGTGTCCAGGGGGTCAGCATTTAAAACGCCGAGCAAATGACGTAATTGCTGATGGAATGCGATTGGGTTTAATCAAGTGTTGTTTCTCTTGATACCTACTATGCTGCCTGCACGACTTTCCCGCATTAACCGGCACTACTTTCGGGTGTGAGGTATATACGACTGTTACTGATTACTTTCAACCTCTCAAGATGGGCTTTTGTTGTACATTTGTACTGTTCTACAATCTTATTTTACTTAATTGAAGTAGGGACGTTTCGGTGTGTTTGAATTCACATTTTAAAAACGCGAGTGTCTTGATGTTACCTTGACAACATAAACAACTCGTGAAACATGCTGTATACATGTCAACTTTGCAATTAATGATCTGACAAATGCTAGGCTCAAATTTTAGGCCTGGCTGAATTGGATATAGTTTTATTTCAATTCAGTGGGAATATAGAGCAATTCTCAAATACTTGAATGAACAAACCTTTACCGTAGCGTAGCTCAATACTTCATAGAGAAAGGTCATAGAATAAAGGATTACTGCTTGAAATTACTGAAACGGGTAGGTATAGTTCAAGTAAACGATATAGTGCAACCTACCTTCCAAGAGCTCCCCTTTAATAATATAGAAATAACGAGGTGGTAATTGAAAATACTTCTGAATACTACTAACTCACATATATAAACAAATGATCGTTTCAAAAACAATCCTCTTTCTTCGAAAGCTTCTGATATTCTCCATATTCCATATTCTCTGGTTCACTATCACTGCCGTCATATAAATCAATAATGAATTTATTTCCACCAATAATATGAAAGTGTCCAATCTCAATATAGTCTTTTTCAACCTAAGTTTTATTCATTTTCTTTCAGTCTTCTTCTATTATATACTTCTTCTTTAATTAGCTCTATTACCTTCTTATCAAATTTTGGAAAATTATTTTTACCCCTGATGATTTCCCCAAATCAACTCTATGGGATTGAAAACACAAATAGAGGGGGGAAGTCTCAGTTTGGTGAGTCCATACTTTTCAGAAATACTCACAAGGGCATACACTTTTTCAACTGTTTTTTGTCTGTAAAACTTCAAGTAGTTGGTTTTTGGTATAGTAATCTTCAAAATACAAATTGACATTCATTAAAAGACTTTGTATTTCATCTTTCCTTGAATTTTAATTCGGTACTTTCATGAGCTGTCGCGAATGAGGAAGTGTTGTCAAG
>WOGN01005031.1:0-13560 GCA_015342105.1 Leptinotarsa texana | reverse complement strand
GAAATCAGCTCAAAGAGGAGTATCCAAATTTTACATAAAAAATATGAGAAGTAATTTAAAAAAAAGGGATGATGCTAGGGGTGAGGGGGTGGCTTTTCCAGTAAGTTAAAATAAGCCATAATGCTTGCCCCTTCCAACATAAATCGACGTGTTTTTGGATTTTTCCTAAATACCAGTATTGAAAAAGTTATTAAAGGTGGATACTTTTATCTGAAAAGCACTGTATATACTTTCACGGGAAGTGTTCAGTGACTTGGCACATTTGATTCCAAGAGTGGTACATATCAGAAATATGCGACGGACTGTGACTGCTCATTGTTTTGAGGTGTACACACTTACCCCTAACCCAAATGGGGAGATTTATTAATCTTCATTTTTATTACTAGGCAAGAATGGTTAGAAAGTATATTCGCAAAACAACTAAGAGAAGTACATATACTGATGACCCTCTAAAAAGGGCATTAGACGAAATTTTAAGAGGTGTAATAACACAGTATGCGGCCCACAAGAAATATTACATTCCACAAATGACTCTCAGTTGCCATCGAAGGGGACTGAGAGGTGTCAAAAGTTCAACTATGGGAAGAAGAACAGCAATTTCTTATGATGAAGAAGCGTATAGTGTTTAATAACAATGGAAAAATGGGGGTAGGTAATAACTCGGAGGGATATTTTGAGATATTATTGAGAAGTATTTTATTAAAAACAATTTTAAGACACCGTTTAAAATGAATATAGTTTAAGAAACTAAAATACGTGCTTTTCCAGAACATAGAACTGAAAAGTTAAAAATATTTTTTTAAATAAGCTAAAAACAATGAATATTACTGGAGTTTTTTCCCAACACCAAGTCGTTATTTTCAACACCTCGACACGTTTTTCGATCACCAAGTAATCATCTTCAAAAGGAAGATTAAAACAATAACGAACAAAAAATACTAGTATTATTTAAAAAAAAGCGACAGGCGCTTGATATACAAAAAATATGCCACTAAGCGCCCACGCTTTTTCCACAATAATATTAGTATTTTTCGTTCGTTATTGTTTTAAGCTTATTTAAAAAAAAAAATATTATTAACTTTTTAGCTCGATGTTCTTTAAAATCGTGTTTTTTTAGTTTTTTAAGCTTTATTCATTTATCATTTTTTAGTTTCGTATGCTATAAAAGCATGTTATTTAGTTTTTTAAACTATATTTATTTTATCTAAACTTTGGTATCAATCAGCCGTATATTGTTTAGAAAAATAACCATTAATATTTCCTGTTACGTACAGCGCCATCTGCCCGCGAATAGATGAATCAATAATGTCGATATATCAAGGTGGTTACGTCCAGCGCCATCTGCTCGAGAATAGATGAGGCAATAATGTCGATATATAAAGGAGGTTACGTACAGGGTCCGCCATCTACCCGCGAATAGATCAAGTAATAATGTCGATAATTCTGTCAAATACAGATTCCGAGCTTGAGAGTTACAAACAAACATACATACATACATGTGAAGCTAATATAAAGCGTGTAAAAAAATGGGCGCCCAGGAGAGGACTGGTATCTTGGATTTTCCAAGCGTAACAACTTATCAAATAAAAAAACATAATCTGTGCAATTTACCAGAATAAATAATAATTATTTTGAAATTAAAAAAAAAACTTAGATGTGCTCAATTTACATGATGAACGAAGACAAATATGGAATTTGGATGAAACCAATTTATTTTTGTATGGTAACGTGTAAAAAAAATATTAGGAAAACGAGGGGTAGCTCCGTTACAAACCACCGTAGGTACAGGAAAAGAAAACACAACCGTGTTAATGACAAAAAGTGCTGATGGATTTGGAGCTCCATCCTTAATTGTTTTTAAAACAAAGAATATATGGGGGTGGCACCACCATCAGAAGAATTTTCTGGACCTTACTATGCTACGACAACTAACGGCTGGATGGAGGCAAATATTTTTCTAAGATACTTCGAAAAACACTAGACATTTTCGGACCTGAGCGTCCACTTTTATTAATATATGATGGTCACACATCACATGTTGACGAAAAATTAATCATATTGAAAACAACTTCTCATTCGTCCCATATTCTGCAGCCACTCGATTTATCCGTTTTAAAGTCATTGAAATCCAAATGGGACAGTGCTTTAGTAGACTGGCAGGAAGAAAAATACCTAAGAAACGCTTCAGCTTATTAGTTGGTCAAATATGTAAACAAACAAATCCTTAAATCATAATGAACGGTTTTTAAAATTATAATTTCGAAGTCGTGTTCAAGGAGAAATATGATCCATTATCAAACAAGAGATGGAAAGAACCCATAGCAAATGATCAACAAATGATGTTGCAGCTAGCGTTGCAGGAACTTCCAGTAAGAATGACATGCCATCAGATACAAAGTGCGTATTTGAAGAATTACTTTTTTCTACTGTCAAACAATATAATTCATCCGGAAAGATACAGAAGACGAAAGTTTCTGGAGCAGAAATGATAACATCCAAAGAAGCTTCCAATCGCTTGCATGAAATACATGATACCAAAAAAAAAACAAAAAGAAGGATCTCACGAAGAAGTTTACCAAAATATTGAACCAGAAGAAAACGAACAAGAGAAAGAAATGATACGAGTAGTAAACCCATCAGGCACCTGTGCAACGTCTTCGATTTGGAAGTTTCGTGGCAAGTTATTTTCTACTATGAAAAGCATAAATTAATTTCATTTGATTGATAGACCAACCGATAGGCCGGTTTCGGTTTCAGTACCAGCTAGTCATGAACTCGTTCTGCAGTTGATTTAGTAGGATGTCCACTGCGCCACCTGCAGATAAAGCCGGGAAACAACTCCACAAACACATACCCCTGGCCTTTCGTGTAGAACTACGACTTGTTGTTGTTCCCATTGATTTTGTTTTTTAGTACATCTATTATGATTTTTGAAATTTTGTATGAAGGTGCTTTGGTGAAGTTGATAACTGATCTCATATTTTCCTATGTATCTTTATCAGTACGTAGAGTTTTGGTGCTTTTGGGTTGTTCACTGTTCAATGTTTTGTTGCTGTTCTCATTCATTTTTCCCTAGGATCGATATTTTTCTATTTATACCCTAAAAGAGGGGTGATTTTTTTTATTGAACAATTCGTTTATTTTCAATTTTACGAGAAACAAACAAACTTTGTTAAAAACATGGAGAAACTGAAAAAGAAGTTCGAAATACTCTTCTGAATATTTCTTCGGTTGTAACCTTCAACGCATTATGGAACTGAAAGTACTTCTTGTACGAGTAATATATTCCTGCTTCATTGCTTAACTTCTATAAACGGTTCAGCACCTACATCACACATCTGTATTCTCTATTTGAGTATTTTATAATTTATTTACTTTTATTTCAGATCACGACGATATTATATTCGATATTCAATTCGGCGATAGCAAGAATAAGTACACAGTGCGAAGGGGGTGGCGGATTGAAATACTTATGGGGAGATGCCCTTTCCGACAGTCCAGAATGTACAGGACCCAATAACATGCCATATCCAAGGTGAGTAAGAGTGCTTGCAAACAGTTGCGAATAATGTTGTTCTCCAGTAGATTTTTACAAAAGATAATAAACGCAGTGTTCCAATCAACACTGAACATCAATTTGAAAAAACGAGATGATTTTGTTAAAGCTAAATCCTTGCTTGCTTGCTTTTGTAGCCATGTACCAGGTCTACCCAAATTCAAGATGTGATAACGTCATTTATGAGAATGTGTGAACGTAGCTTACAGAACGAATAATAGTACCGACAGGTAAAATTACTGAAAATAATAAAGACAAAACTTCGGTGTTGGATAGATCAGGAGTATATAAGCTGACTTGTAGCTCTTGCCCAACACTTTATATTGGCCAAACAGGAAGAACATTTTCCCAAAGAATTAAAGAGCATAGAAGTAGTTTTCTGAATAGAAAGACCAATTCCATATTTGCAAACCAATTTTAGCAGAAAAACATAAGTTCAATCATGAATACAACGTGTTACATTTAAAGAGAAAAGTTTGAAACTCAATCTTCTAGAATTTCTAGAAATCAATAGATTCAAGAATTCGGGTAATTTACTGAATGATCAATTAGAATTGAATAACTCTCCGTTACTAAATATTTTTTCAAATGTGGAAACTGGTCAGACTCAGGTAATTGAAATGTAGGTACCTCTAATTGTAAAATTAGGTATATAAGGCATTGTTAATTTAGATTATAGTTAGTAAAAGACACGCTCGAAGAAGTCATTGTATGGCGAAACACGTGTTGCGTTTTTGTAAAACTGATTAATTTTTTGAATGAGTTCCATCCACTTATGGAATCAACTGATATATATTTGCAAAGTTGACCTATGATCTTGAGTCTCAAATGCATTTGATTGATAAAATCATCTAGAAAGGGAATTGCTACTGCAAGACGAAAATATTTCTCTGGATTCTTCGAATTTACATTTATTCTATGTTGTTTGGATGCAATGCGTGTAATTGTAAATTCCTCGTTTATTTATGAATCATATTTGTTTTCGTGTTCTCGAAATAAGTTCATGGTATGTGAAAATAAAAGAGATGAGCCAAGCAAACTTCATAACAACTGTGAATTGATGTTGCTTTTGAAGGTAACCTCGTTTATTAAGTCTTGTCGGTCGATCCTATAGATACCGTCTTCGTAAAGGCAGATGTATGGAACACAGTTTCATTGTATCAACAATCAATTTAATTCATGGGTCACCTAAACCTAACAGTCAAAACAATTTATTTTTACAAAATACTTATAAAAAGTAATATGGCGTGGCACGCTGTTTCAGTGATATATGAAGTAAATTAATTATTGATCATTTCAATTCGACCCCACGGTCAGGGTCGTCGCCATGAGGTGGATGAAGGGAGCCTCCCACCCTGCTTTTTCAACTTGGGAAAAAGTTGGGAATTTTTGAACCGTGAAGATTGAAAAAAATAATAGTAAAAAAAAGAATAAAAAATTAAAAATAAAAATGAGAGAAAAGAAAGAAAGAGGTAATAAGAAAAGGGAAAGAAACAGGAGTAGGTTGGGATTTCCCAATATGCATAAATTGAAATACCATACTTTGAAATTCTGAGTTATTTGAAAACTTTAAAAAAGTTTAGTTTCTTCTGAACAGTCCACACATTTTTAAGTGACAATTTTACGAAATTCCCAACTTCTCGCTGTTTTTTCGGCTTGGAAAATTTGGGAAATTTCGGGCCGTGAACATAGAAAAAATAATAGTAGAAAACAATAAACATAATATTATTTAGGTGTTGTTTCCTTTCATTTGTATTGAACATTCCTATACAAGGTGGATATGGTGGAAAAACAAGGACCTTGGTCCAAAGTAGAATAATTCCTATTATTATTTTTATAATTACCAAAATTATTTTTTTTTGTGCATACCCTAACGGGCATAATCATTCAGCCAATCTTTGGATAGCTAAGTAAGAAAATTAATATATTATAGTGGTAACACTAATCCCTCGGCTTTCATTTATTCGAAAGTTGGGAAATTTTGCTAGTGGGGTTGGGAAAATTTGGCTTCCCTCCCCCCTGGTTTTTCTTTTCGCTACGGCCCTGCCCACGGTTGATCAGGGTTTTGTCGTACTAAAAATAAACTGAATTCGCTCAATAGCAGTGCCGAATTAAAAGTATTGTTTTGAATGTATCTTTCAAATACAACAAACTTCATAAATTATCAAACGATTTGAATATTTCCCAGAAATTAACTTTT
This sequence comes from Leptinotarsa texana, assembly GCA_015342105.1. NCBI lineage: Eukaryota > Metazoa > Arthropoda > Insecta > Coleoptera > Chrysomelidae > Leptinotarsa > Leptinotarsa texana. Next base: position 7,804 of record WOGN01005031.1, on the reverse strand, counting down.
CAAAAAGATTGATGAAATGAAATGATACTCCTATAATGATTTGCACAAAATTTGTAACCAAATTTTTAATTTAATGCATGAGAGTAAACGTTGGAAATATTCAACATTTTCAATAATATTGAAATATAGTAATCGTAAAGATAACTTTATTTTATGAGCGACCCTTTCCCCCGCGGCTGGCTCCTCAGTTGAAATGTTCAAAAATACTTTCCTGTTGCACACTTATAACTTAAAACGACCCTACATACAAAATGCCAGCTTCCGAAAATATAGGGGTACGGAGGAACAGTGATTAAAAGGTAATTTAGATATTCTCGAGCCTTGTATCCCCAGTGTTGGGGACAGCTCGAATATTCAAAAGTCATTTTTTGTTGCACATCTACAACAAACGAACCTACATGCAAAATTTCAGTCTCCGAAAATATAGCGCTATGGAGAAATAGTGATGAAAAGGTGACTTGATTTTATAAACGCGCCATTCCCCCTAGGCTGGCGCCCTAGTTGGAATATTTAAAAATTCTTTATTATTGCACATCTATAACATAAAACGATTCTACATACAAAATTTCAGCCTCCGAAAATATAGCGATACAGAGGAACAGTGATGAAAAGGTAATTTTCATATGTAAACGCGCCCCTTTTATTCACTCCAGTTGAAATATTTAAAAATCCTTTCCTATTGCACATCTACAACATAAAACGAACCTACATACAGAATTTCAGCCTCCGAAAATATATCGGTATATTCGGTACGGAGAAACAGTGATGTAAAGGTAATTTTTATAAATTAATGGATGTAGCCGTTAATACGTGGTAGGAGATCATGATGAAAAGAGAAATGAAAATTTCTATGTTTTTTACCACTTTTATTTGTAATGAAACGAAACTGCGGTAACGTTAGTTACAAATAAAAGTGGTAAAAAACAGAAATTTTCATTTTTCTTTCCATCGTAATTTTCATATGTAAACGCTCCCCTTTTACCTCCATTTGAAAATCCATTATTAGTGCGCATCTAAGACCTTAGAAGCACATATATACCAAATTTTAGCTTCCTAGGATTTACCAGTATGGAGAAACAGAAATGAATGAGTGTTAAGTGACTTTCGCATTCATAAGTGTAGATTGGCGTTCCATTTTTCAGTACTCTGAATAGTTGTTTTTTCTTTGAAATCAATAATTTCATTATTCTCGTTTGTTTAAATTACAACTTTATTCATGTGATATTTGAAACCAATTTTCATCTAAAATAAAACAAATTATATGAACAATCGTTTGTGTTCAACGAATGCATGAATCAATTGATTCAAACAAATAAATTGATGAGTAAATAAATTAAGAAATGAATATTTGTAACAATAAAAAGTAAAGCGGCGTTATATAGAGATTTCATCGTATTTTATTACTTAGGCTTGTTTTTTAAGGACAGATGAGTTATCTCCTAACTATGCTGATACCTTTGTTTTATTCTGGTGTGGGTATAGTATTTAAAATATGTTAAAACACTTTCTAGAGAAGAATGAGATACTGGCTGAGTGACGAAGACGAGCGCATATCCAAACCTCTCAAATTAACAGCTAGCTCGAAGCCAGGATTCCATTATATGGCACATTTTACTATCAAATTCTTTCAGCAATCGATTACAGTTCCAAGACGTGCCAAGCTTTTAAAATTTACATAAAATTTACAATTTTTCTACAAAAAATATGTGGTGGAAATCTAGTTGGTCGAAACATATTGAGTCAATTTGCTCCAAATTGTCTACTGTGATATTCATTATAAGATGTTTTGCAGATGTTTTGTTGAATACCTATTAGGCACTCTTTCACTCTCTTGTAGTATATTGTACAATATTGACTAAGAGTCTTCAAACTTCAAAGAAAGGCGGTTAGAACTATTGCGTTTGCAGGTTCAAAGACCACTGGAGACCACTATTTCAAAAATACGTCATTATGGCATCACCCTCCTTAACCAGTAGAAATCCATAAAAATAAACATAAATATTCACTAAATTCAAATTTCCATGACTACACTCGATATGCAGATCAAAATAGACCTATCAGATATAGATTGAATATAGGAAGTTGCCTAGGGAAGTTAAATTTTTGACCCCAAATTGTTTCAATCAAAAAGAGTTCCTCATTAACTCAAGTTTATACACTATTGCAGAATATTAAGACACCCCCATTCGCATGAGAACTTTTAGATATAGAGATATTTTATTTATTTATTTTAATATCTTTAATCGCTTTTAAAGTTATTAATGTTTTGATGTGTTTGATTGTTCATGCTCTATATCATAGTGTTTTTGACTGACTCCGTAATTCTTTTCTTTGAAATATAAATATAATACCTTCAATTACAATTTTTGTAATAGGACTTGCTATAAATGTAAACTTACACGAACGTAGTCAACTAAATAATTAAGTATGTCTATGTCTATATGGAACTTTATTGACTAAATAGTTGTTTTTACCAACAAGATTGGACACTGATATCAGGTGTCAGTTTCAGAAACTCGGTTGGTATATCCCAAATTCTCATAGCTCTTAGCTTGAGGGAGAACTCAATTACAAAAACAAAAAAACATAAAAGTCTGTAGAGATCAGGGAAAGTCGCTGCTTTTCTTAAACTAAATGCTGTAAATAATATCTAAGTATTCCATTTCAACTTTCAATTCTTTGTCTATATAATAGTATATAGTATGTAATAATAGTATTTTAAATGAAAAGAATAAAAAACACTTTTTATTTATGCTATAAATAAAATATAACTGTGGTATTTAGACAAAAGTGTTTTTTATTAATTTCTTTTAAGTGAACATGAATTACCATAAGCAAGTCATGGGTCACACATATTAATAATAGTCTGTAAATCTATATAGTGATTGGATGAATTTGAATTGACTAAATTAATTATGGAGAAAGTGGTTCGCAATAAAATTTTCTGAAACAATTCAAATGTTAAATCTAAATGGAATGGTTCGGATATTTGGTTCATATTTCTCAGTAAGAATGTTATTATAAATCACAATTCCTGAGAAAATCCAAAATATTGAGAGGATTGGGGTTATAATCCGAATATTCCCAATGAAAATAGATAAGAAACTAAACAGGTAAGAAGTAACTAAATCTAGTTTCCTGAGAAATTGTCAGGGGCTTTTCTTCTTTTTATATAGATACCTGTCAATTCAATTGTAATATACCTACCAATTTCATATACAGGTATATTTTATATGTAGGATTGGAACCTCTGGCATAAAATGAATATTAAGAAAAGAATATTTCTACCCCAGAACAAAACATAGGTCAATATGTGCCCTTTTACTTTGGTGTTTTCCTAATCACGTATATCAATAAATTGCTGACATTATACAGAATTATCCCACAAGTAAAATTAATCTCTATAACTGATCATGCCAGATTACTGAATGTAAATGTAAATTAGCCCATTGTAGACTTCTTCAACTCTGTAGGAGAGGTTAGTTTTTGATAAGAAATGTTTTTTTTAACTTGGTTGGCTAGGTTAGGATTGTTTTGAATAATACAATTTTCAAAAAGTAAGTCTCAAAGTATTCATACGCAATCTAGAAAGCTTCATGGGTGTAAAAGTCGCAAAATCCTTATTTTTTCAAGAAACAATTAAACATTCTCAAGTTATAATGGTTTGCCTCATTTTCACAAATCTCTCCCAGAAATAGTGTAGAGTGGTTACCAACCATCAATAATGAGTTCGGCGATAAATTATTTTTTTTGGGTAAAATATAGCAACATGTTGACCTAGTTAGAAAAGAACAATTGGAAGTAAACATTTCGAACTTGGTATAATCCATGTTTTCATAATAGAACTTGTGGATATTTTTTTAGATCACTGCAACCAATCACACTTGCTTAAAACAGCACAATATAATACAAGAATGGAAACATCAAAATTATACAATCAAAAAAATATATCATTTGATTTGACAAGTAATTGAACAAAACCGACCAAGGTCTAAAACAAGTGAATTATTGGAAATCCTTCAAAAAAATCATCATGTACCTTTGGAAATATGGGCTCAGGGGTGGTTTACTATTTAATAATTATGTATTGTTAGATGTTCAAACGAGGGAAAACTTAATATCGATATTTATTAGTTTATCAGGTTATTGTCACAAGAAAATGAAACTTTGACTACGAAAGTGCACCTTCAATTTTGAAAAAAGCTCTATAAAGTTCTTAAAAAGTCCTTAGTCGTTGAAATGTTGGTTTCAGACACCCAGTATGTCTGACCCGAATCGAATTCGGCGTTAGCAAAAGCAAGGTCTCATGAAAATGGCAACTTGTTATTACTCTCTTTCGATTTATTTGACATACCCAACACTTAAAGAGAAAAAACGTGTGAATTAAATGAAATTTAATTAAAAATTATTAGTAATAACAACTACTAAAATTAAAATTATTAGTAATAACAATGAAAAATACAAACAAAAATCTAATTTCTGGTTTATAGAAAAACTACATACTGAATTGTCTTACTGATTCATAAAAAAAGAAGTTTCCACAAATTTTAATACTTTGAAAATAAATATACTCGAACGACGATGAGAGTTTACTATACCATCAAAAAAGTAATATGACCAAATATGCAACACACCCAAATACCAATCGAAGCGAATAAGTACATACAATTTGAAAAAAATCACCCCTACAGTAAATAATTCAGAATTCTTTTCTTGTTTTCTTTCCTTCGGGTGCTTTTAATAATATTAATATTAATAACAAAAACGAAAAACACAACATAATTTATATATTCAACTTACAATTGAAATAAAGGGCGAAGTTCATCTTCCGTAATGAAATACATCACAAAATGTTCTTCCACTTAACCCTGAACAGGGAACAAATAAAAAGAAAAATAAAAATAAAACTGTGATTGTTATAAATAATGATATTATAATGTAAATACGAATAAACACCTTACATAAAGAGTTCACCTATTCCTTACAATATATCAATAATTTGATTTAATTTCAGTGTAACGAATAGTCTTTATAGGTATTTAGTTTTGAACTTTGTGAAAATTAATTTTTTGAGGGGGTTGGGAACAGAATTATACTTTCGACAAATTTGGTATCTGAAAGACCGCCTGAACACTTCTGTTTTGAATTTTGGCAATGCAATCACATTTTTATATCGAATATTCAGATTATGGATGTCCGTACGATGTGACTTTCCTATAAAGATATGAAAGTTTTTTGTTACAATTATTTTATGGAAAAAACAGACAGCGTGAAGTAACCTTCTTTTCTCCATGTTCAGCCATCCAGTTTCTTGAAGCTTATATATCATGTGTCCTGTGACCAATACCAAAAATGAACCTAAGGCACAAGTTTTTAACTTTTTGAATCTTATTTTTGTATTGATTGGTTAAACATGGGCCATAAAGGACATCCGCATAATTGAAAACTGAAAGCACCAAAGATTCACATAAGGAATTTTTCACATAATAAGGAAGAATATGTCGGTTACCATAATTATTTTCAGAGCGTTTCACAAATAATAAAACAAACGAAAACCTGATTGAGTAATTAAATCACGCCCTCTGAACAAACTCCAAAATAAAATAAAATTTGACTCAATGTCCAAGTAATATCCAACTATAAACTCAACTTCGAATGTGAATAAATGACAAAAAATCAACTCAGTCAACCTTCCCCAATTTGAAAATAAAAATGAAAATTGTCTTGCAAAACTTTACACTAATCCCAACGTATGAACCGCGTCAATAGCTGGCTCTTGAAACTTCTGTTTATTGGTTTTGAGGCTTAGACCACACTACGACTAAACTACCGTGGATTTTAACCGCCTGATTTTGTGATTAACAGAAAGTAATGGAAGCGGCCGGCTAGCGGGAAAAAACCGCGCCAAATTTTTATAGTTCATAGAACTCATATTAGGTTTGTTTTGGTTCACAATTCTGTACAATTCTGTCATGCGCAGTTATTAAAATGTGTTTTGGTTCAGTTAAAATCGTTCTAGTATCGTTCACAACGTGTTTTGGTTTTCTCCGAACCGATTCGGAACTATTCCAGAATGGTAATTATTAGTTCGTACATTTGAGTAGGGACCGTTCAGAACTTCGAATTTGCTCTTGCGCACTAATAAACTTTTTAAACTATTAAGTTCCAGTTCTGTGTTATTCGAATGGATGATGTCGTAAGGTGGCCATAGAAACCTACAGAAAAATTGAATTGTCGAAGTGACACTTCGAATTGAAATTTTTACAAAATATTATATTTGTTACTTCAAGAAATATTTTCTCCTGTAGTGAAAGTATTCTGAAGGAACTTTGGAGTGGCGGATGGTGTGAAGTGCTCAGGAGCCCTACTCTTGAATCGCTCATTATTTTTGAATTGCTCGTAGTTATCTATATACATAGTTCTGCGAATCGTTCAGTATTTTTTAGTTTATTGTACTATTATTCGCAGTCATTTACACAAATCAGTCACATAGATCCAAATGATAGGGTTCCTATTCCTATTCAACGTATGTGCATCTGACGTACAGCGAACGGTCCCCAAAAACTTCAGCAGAGAGCTTACAGTTTCCCTAGTACCGATATACATTTGCATCTCAGGAATTTTCGTAAAATGTTTTGCTGTTGCCCAAATAAGGTCCGAAAGATATTCCACTTCCATAACAATTTACTATTATAGGACATCATAAATAATATTCAGGTGTTGTTTCCTTAGAATGTTCCCGTGTGTTCCTCAGGATAATACTCGATACGATGATATATTATCTTCATTCTGCCCTCGAAGTATTGTGATATCATAACTTTGTGTGGTGAGGAAAATTAGTAGAAAAGAACACACGATTTATATTACATATTACAAAAGTGGTTAGCTGTTTAGCTAAAAACGAGTTTTCATTTTTAAACAATTGTGACGATTCAGAACATATTGAATTTATATTTCTAGTCTCAATATAATTACAATCTAATAGTTTTTTGAAAATTGAGAATGAGTTATCACGGTTCGATTGTCGTCAATCGTTATCGGCTGGAATAAGTAAAGTTTGGATTTGAGGGATGACAAAAAGTATTGAAACAAAATGTTATTCTTCATCTTCATCATTACTTCATCTTCTGAAGATGCCAACCTGGTTGGTGAAACACGGTTGGAGTTCTGGAGTTGATTTTGGATTTATTCTCTAGAGGTTACAGTTCTACCATTCATGAAAACTATAGAAATACTCTCAAGTATTTCCAAGCTATTCGAGTTCAATTATTGTCTTTTTCCACTACAAATGAAGTACTCTCATCAAATCAGCATGGCTTTATGAATAATTGAAGTACAGAAACAGTACGTTATGGAATTTGTTGGATTGTTTTGGATCTAATGAAGTCTTATTTGCAGGAGAGAACAAAAAAACATTATTGTGAGGGGAGTACAAAAGTCATATGTTGGACATTGCATTTAGGTATGTTATATATTCAATACTAGATGTAGGTTGCAAACTTGACGATTAGAGTCCAAACTGCTGCTGCGTCCACTGCTGACTCTGTCATTCACCTAAATAGTGAGTACTTGGCAGCACTGTAGTCATCCTCAGATATTTTGACTTTGCTAGTGTCAACCATGCTGTTGTTGTGCCTTTTGGTAATCCTGTGTTTCTTGTTTTTTACCGTTATTTTTAAACTTCAAATGTCATAATGTCAATTTTCAAATATTTCCTGTTTCCTTTTTCTTTAAGATTGCTACCACGCCACTAGTAAGTGCCATGCATGGCCAGTTTAATAATTTTCAATAAATTTCAAATCTT
>WOGN01005030.1:0-13560 GCA_015342105.1 Leptinotarsa texana | reverse complement strand
TCGCACAAGTTTCTCAACTTCTGAGAGTTGTCGTTCGTATGGGGGCGGCAGCTGATTAACGGAAAAACAAATTTTAAACAGATTTAAACAGATTTTTGTGGATACCTTCCGGAAAACAACTACTTTCCTGACTAATATCACGATGGATACGGAATTATATCTGGAATACATTCTGGAATACATTCAATCACACAGGTTACACTTGCAGATGTTTGTCGTTCATCTAGCAGAAGGACGACGCTGAAATCATATGAGTAGATCAATCACCTACAGACTGCAAAAAAAATCCGATCCAAACAGCAGTGAGTCTGGTACTCGACTAACTTCAAGGCGACTCGACTGCATGTATGAAACCTTCGTCTAAAAGAAAGAAATATTAACTAGAAATATTAACATCTCGTCCCAAGAGCGGGGAAGGAACATTCCATGTATCAATACTCTAACAGAAATCAAAATAAGTCTAAAGAATATATGAATGAGAGATAACACCCTCAAACTTGATATTTGTTCGAGAGTTAGTTTTTTCAAAGGTTCATCTTATATGTTACACTCTAACATAGATAACACATAGATAACTATGTAAATTTCCTTGTGTCAAAACACTCAAACAATTTTCATGATTTTTTTTTTATTTTTAGGAGCATGTCTCACCGTAACTTCCTCGGAAGAAATGAATATTACACACCAATAAGAGTCGGAGTTCTTGGACTTATATCAATACTGGTTCATACAATGCATTTCTTTAATATCTCCCCCTCTTTTATTTTTTTGAATGGGTCATCTCAAAATATTGAAATTTGGGATAATGAAATTATTGCATGAATATTTCGTTTTGAAGTGAAATTGTCTTGTGACACATCATTTTTAAAGTCCTGACAAATACTTCACAACCCTAGAATTTGAAGTCAATATCTTCACCTACTACAAAATGCTGGAACATTTAATAATTTCCTGTAGACAAACACATTAATATCGATATTTCTAGAAATATTCCTTTTTATGTGCCATATAGCATTTCCAACAACCCGATAAGGTTTGTTAAGTTATTTTCTGTTTATAAAAACGACAAAAAATGTCAGTACGACAATGAACACCATTGTTCAGTTAAAATATTCTTATTTAGTTTTCGGTTTTACTAGTAGAAAGGTACCACGTCAACAGTGTCTAAAATGGTCAATTCTCGTCCAATGAAAGAAAAAATTTAAACGATTTTTATTTACGGTTGGAATCGTCTTATCTGTAGAAAATATTTGAGGGACCTTCAAATTCACAGCTACCTGTAGTGTTCATAACAAAAAGCCCCCAGGTCATCCGTCCATTCCAGAAGAACAGCCAGTGCAAATAATTGTTGAGATGGTAGTAAATCCTGAACAGTCTACTTATTCCGGCTGGAATGTTTGTGAGGTGTCTCCTTCTACTGTGTAGAGATTTTTGGAATAGATATCATCCATACAAAATAAAATGGTACACCAATAAACTGAAGATGACCCTGATCGAAGAACAGAATTCTACGAAATCATGACGGAAACTATTGCAAGGCATCCTATCTATGTCCACAATATTTGTTTTAGTGACGAATGTACATTTTTTTTTGAACAGTAATGTTCACAGACAAAATTACCGTTATTGGAGTGACACCCATCCTCACGTTTTCCGGGAAACACATACCCAATATCCAGAAAAAATTAACGTTTGGGCAGGAATATTGGAAAACCATATTGTAGGACCTCAGTTTATGCTTGAGGAAGCTATTGTATAGCGAAACACGTGTCGCGGTTTTTGTAAAACCCTTTATAGTGGAAATCATACAATAAACTGTATTAATTAGTTTTTTTGTAGGACCTCTATTTATTGATCAAAATTTAACAAGACATATTTGAATATGCTGGAAACTACTGTTGACCCTCTCATCACTGAAATCGTCGAAGCGAATCCTAATGAATTCGATACGGATATTTTATTCCAACAAGATGGAATACAACCACATTAGTGCAGACAAGTAAGAAACTATTTGGATACAACTTTTCCCGGTCGTTGGATTGGTCGTCGAGATCCTACAGAATGGCCAGCCCGCTCGCCAGATTTGACACATTTGGCTTTGATTTGTGGGGCTATTTGAGGTAAAAGGTATACGAAACTGAACCTGCTTCAATATTGGATATACGGCAGAGAATAACAAATATTTGTAGAGTTATTGACGTTGCTGTGTTCAAAAATGTTCGGCGTGAAATATCGGATAGGCTGTTCATATGTCAAGAAGTTCAAGGCAACCGTTTCGAGCATCTTCTGAACTGACATCAAGCTTATTACCTCATATTATGTAGTTAAATGTCATTGTATTCAGGGAATTATTAAAAGTTCCGCCATTTTACAGTACTTAAAGATATTGATATTATATTCTAGGTTTGTAAAGCATTTGTCAGGAGCTTCAAAAGGATTTGACACAAGACCCCCTTTCCATTTAATTTTTTTTCTTCCAGATGGCGCACAGTCGCCATCTTGAAACTTTCATCTGTCAATTTCACTTCAGAATAAATAATTCATGCACTAATTTCATTATCCCAAATTTCAGTTTTTTGAGTTGACCCGTTCAAAAAATAAAAGGGAGGCATTTAAGAAATGCACTGCATAATACGGTGTGATATTATGGTGTGGAAATATTTTTAAAAAGATAACAAAAAAATTTACAAACGTAAGAACCCAAATTAACTCTCATCGAAATTTTATCACAACATTACTTTTTTATATGAATTTTTCTATTGTAATTTTGCCCTTCTAATCATTTCTATGATAACTCAATGCTACTATTTCTGTTCGAATAATGACCTGAGAACAAAATCTGAATATTTTTGTCTCGTCTGACGTTACAGATTATGTTTATATAACTTATTATATCGTTTTTCACTCTACCAATAAATTCCATTATTAGAGATTAAATTATTCATAAGCCGCCATGAAGTTCATTTCCGCCTTCCATTTCTATTTTCTTATGAATTATTGCAACTTATAAATAATTCAGTCTAATGATACCTTTCTTGTGACTGGATGAGAAAGAATTCCGAAAACCAACTTGAAACTTTTTCAACAATAGCTCATCTTCAGTAGCTAGACTCCGTTAAATTGCTGTGTTCCAACTTATGAAACTGCGGTGGGAGTAACAAGTTGTGTGAAACACGAATGTTCTGACATTTCATGAGGATTCGATGGCTTTCCCGGGAGCAAAACAACATGGTGAACCACGCTCGGGCTTTAAATAAAAACAGTGGCACGGAATGGGGATGTGATATTCGAAGTATCATTCCCGAAGAGACCATGCGCGGTACTGATGATAGGGCAATCCCCCCGAAACTGGTCTATCGGTTGGTCGGATCGACCAAACGAAATTAATTTCTGCTTTTTATAGTTGGAAGTCACTTGCGACGAATCTTCCAAGTGGAAGACGTTGCACAGGTGCCTGATGGTTTTACTTAAACTCTTTGGGCGGCATTAGCTGGGTGGGTTGTTGCTTTTCCGTTAGGTATCTGCCACAGGTAACTACAAAGGTCGTAGATCTGCATGAGAGGAAAGGGCCTGAGCATGTCACAATGTACCTCTCCGGAATATTAATTATCATTCATTATCATCATGTCCTTTGCGCCACCTGCAGACAGGTGGCGCAGGACATGCCACTGAATCAACTGCAGAGAGATTCTATGACAACCACTAGTATTTTAGATATGAAAATGGATTTTTACAGTTCCCCAAAATAGGACACTTTTGTCCAATTCAACCGATCAGCTAAAAAGCTTGATAATGAAAGTTCTTGTTTCAAAAGTTGTATGTCCATTTACGATAGATAGTATCTGGACCCAAGGCGCAAAACGGCAAAACATAACATAAAGAAATAATTTCAACAAGTGACTAGACTAGAAATTTCATCGGTGACATCTTCATTCGAAAACTCACATAACGAATAATTATAGGCCAATACTATCACATCAAAATTTTTAGAGCTTTCTGTGCCAAACACATGTTAATGGAAGTTTTAACAAAAAACAACCGCATCCCTCCAAATCAACAAGGATTCAAAAAATGTTTACCTGCAATTAGTGCTGTATATTCTATAAATAAGGAAATATCAAATGACCTAGAAAGAGATCAGATTCCAACAGCGGTATTATGCAGTTTGAGTCTAGCTACAATATGATTTGTGCTACTTCAAAAACTTCATGATTATGGTATCAGAGAAACAACACATGACTGGTTTGAATGCCCAAAATCGTTCACAAAGTGTAAAAATAAAGTAAAAGTAACTTTTTTTGTGTTTATACATTTCCATCTTTTTTGAGATCAATATTCTTCATCTAATATATAAATCAGTTGTCTACTGTTTTACCAGAAATTGTTATTTGTCTATATACAGGTGTCTCGATATTGCTTTATTTAGAAGAGAGAACATAAATATTGTCAAAAACACAATCAATTCTACTCTTCAAAACTTCTCTGGCTAGTCACCTAACTATTCATTATTTCTCAACAAAAGTAAACTCCAACATAGTATGTCACTTCAAGTTAGTATTATATAATATAAGATCTAGAGGCAGAATTAGAGATGATAAAATAACAAAATATGTGCTAAGTTTTTGGGAATGAATTTGAACACTTTATTCTAATCTCATGAAGATTTTGATCAGATAAGAGCTTTAAGAAGTGTGCTGGATAACCAAGAAGTTATTTCACTATTAACAAATTAAGTCTAGATTAATGTATGGCATTTTCGTTTCGGAAATAATTTTCTAAGAAAGATTATTTCATGAAACAAAAAAGTAAGTAATAACGATGTATTGCTAATGTTCATTTAGATTTATGGTTTGTAATTTTATAATTATCAGTATTCATACATGAATAAACATACCGAAACAAGCACGAAAATAGAATTTCATATTCCCAAGATTCACTCTTATTTTTTTGTCAAAAATTGTTGAAAATTATGGCTTCAATGTTTTTTCTAACGAATATAAAATATATAGGAAATCACAATTATTCTGACTGAAAGTGATTTCATTGACCATTAAAAAATGTTTTGGGTAAAAATATTAGTAAGATATATGGTTGTAGCCTGATGTTCTTTATTTTATTTCTTCAATTTTTTACCAACATATTTTAAAGTTTTGGTTGATGTAATTTGTCATGTAAGTTCTTATAATGGATCTATATATCTATGATAGAACGATGGTGCGGCGTAATGTTGTCAGTGATGAAAATGAAAAATATGTTAATTGACACTTTTTAGTTAACAACTACTTCCTTGGGTAATACCGTGAAGTAACAGCTTTTTCTACTGGATGGCCGAGAAGCAACTGTTAGAATTTTCTCTGGGAAAAAATGTCTATCGAATATAATTCAATGTCCATGGTGGTATTAACCGAGAAAGTAGTTGTTTTCCGGCAGGAATTTTTCACATTTCGTTGTATAGGAAGGTTGAGAGAGGTGTGTATTTCGAATTTCATTTTCAAACATTTATTTTCTCAATCATTAATTTGTTTCAAAAAAGTTTTCAATAGTTTAAAAAAGCGCATTATATGACTTTGCAAAATTTCCATTATAAAATGTATACTCTTATTTCAAAACAATTTTATTTCTGGTGCTCAATTCCTGAATACCCTAAGAAAAATCTCGTGGACGCAACTGAAGAAGGTAGAATGCAGATCCGTTCGTAAATCGATAGAGTGTCGTGCCTGCAGGCCATTAGAAAAGGTACCGGATTTTGGCAAAGTCACTTCAACTGCTCAGCAAAATGGGATATTCCCAGAGAAAATTAATGATGGTTGTTAGGTCCGGGCGCTAAGAAAAATGTGAATGACGTGCGATTCTTGGAGAACAAAATTGGATTACTTCAGAAAATTATGGAAACTTTGTTGCGAATTTTCCGAACGGGTGGAAATATAAGGGTTTGAGCGACAAGTGTTTAAAGAAATAAAGCTCACTTTGACTGGGCACAGCTTAAAGACATGTCTATTTTTCAGTTGAAATACTCCGTTAGGGCAAATGAGCACTTACATTTGGATTGATATTCACAACTGAGTTTGTTCGCAAAGTTAATTAATACTTATAATGAAAGATACTACAATAAAATTCAGAACAAATTCGAATATTGTACTCTCGAATAATTAAACACGTATTTGTTTATTGTGTTAGTTTAAACTCAGTTCATTAACGTGTTAGCTTATTAATTTTGTTAATTTAGTTTATTATATTAAATTTGTTAGTCCAATCGCATTAGTATACTCTTATTGTAAGTTTGGAAACCGACATTTTTCACACGACTATTTGAGTGATTGGTTACACAGTCAGAAGAGCATAAAAAGTGAATAAAAACCCTCCAGATTCCGGTGGCCGTATTATCATTATCCATTATATAGGGTGCGAAGTAACATCAAATGTAACATCAATGTGTCAAAATGTGTCCCCTTTTATAATATCGTTGAAGTGTGTTTTTTTATTTTTCCTACAAATCATTGTACCAAAAGTTATTCAGGGTGGCTCGTTTTAAATGGAATGCACTCTATAGGTACAGTTTATAAAACTAAAAATAAAAATTTCATAAACTCTATTTAGAAATTAAAAATAAATATTTATAATAACATGTCATTAGGTATACTTTGTCCTGATACGTCCCCAAATTTTCAAATTGCCTCAATTATATTCAACCTATATTGGGAACATTGTCGAAAATTCCACTTTCAAATATGCGTTTTCATACGATAGACTGAAATGTGTAAAACTTTACCTTACCCTGTCTAACCGCTGCGGTTATCTTAGACGATACTCGGGTGTCATTTCAATCTATGGTTTCTGTAAGGAGGTTTATTTGCGTGTCTCTGGCGGATAATACTAAATCCTTGAAAAACCTCATATAGCCAAACTGAGGTCGTTAGGACCATCGATTTTTGTATTTAGTTGGATAATATTACCACAAATCCATTACGGATGGAAAAATAATTTCGTGGCAGGAGGAAAAAAATCATAAACTGGCTCCAAATCACTTTGTTTATTATGCAAAGGATAACATTATGACGAAAATAGCAACTCATATGAGATACGGAGAGATTCGGACTGGGAATGGTATATATTAATGAATCCAGACAATATAGGATAAAGAAAATAATTTTTGTCTAATTTCTATCAAGTATATTATTTGTTACGACCGGTTTCTATTCGTTAGATCATTCTCAAATAACTAATAAACCGAAACCGGTCGTAACAAGTAATAAACTTAGAAGAAATTAGACGAAAGTATTTTCTTTGTCCTATATTCAATAAGAATTTTCACAAAATAAATAGGTCATCAACTGAACAAGTGAAACCGGACAATCTTCAAAAAATTTTTAACTTTCATTCGATAACTTTTCTATTGATTTTTTGCATTCACAAGAGGTTATCATGAAAATTATTGTATAAGTTTCTAAAAAATATATTTCAAATAGGATAGGTCAAAATATTTGTTTCTGGTGTAATCCGATTCAAGCTCCCCCTAAAACTGTTTTGTCTCCTTTAATGTGGAATTTTGGTGGTTCAAATGGTATCACGATTTTCATTGATTGGATCATGGTTATTTTTAGAATACTCAGTATTTCATACATTTTCAGGTACAGTGGTTTATTATACATAGAAATGTTCAAATTTGGTGAAAATACACTTAATGTCAAGTTTTTTCATCAATAAAAATTTCGTCTAGGAGACTGAGATCTCTGAAAAATATTTATTCTGCTGCAATATGCAAGGATACCTTGGTGTTTTCACAGATTCGCTTTTGTTTTGTCAAAAACTCTCGACACGAGACATGGAATGACCCAACTTTGTACCCATATTAATAGGTGATGCAAGAATTGAAATCTGTCGCACGTATTTTGTTAAAATGTTAGGTTAAAATTTTCGGAACATAATGTAAAATACTGTATTCGTTTGAAAAATTTCTTATAGGTCGAAACTGCAGTGACGATAGTTATAAATGCAACTGTTATAAAAACATAGGAAGTTTTTATTTCAAATTTTTCATGTTGATTTCCTACCACGTAGTAACGGCTACATCTATTAATTTATTTGAAAAAATATTTCACCTAAAATCAAAGGAGTCCAAGTGATCACACTAGAGATATTCTATGCATCTCGCTCTACTTACATGACCTGCTTTTACAACTACACATTTATTAACCATTCTTGAGAGATATTTGAATTTTATAATATAACTATTTTTTTTCAATAGCACCATAATGGTTCATTAGCCGGGCGGTACGACGTAGGTGCTTTGTTTACTGTCTCAATCGACCAATGTGTGAGTCAGTGGTTCAAGCCGCACGCTGAACGATCGATTTTCACTTGCTATTGTGCAACCCGTGTTAGAAATCACACGTTAAAAGGTAATAACTCATTAGTTCTTAGCTTGCACAAGTTTCGACTTCTGAGGGTTGCCAGAAGTGCGACAACTGGTTAACGCAAAAAATTCATTAAATATTTTTTTATATAATCTGTTTCACTAAATTTTTATTAAAATGAATATCCAAATTAACTTATTCAAAATCATAAAAACCGTTATTTCATTCGAAAGTAGCTTGCATCAGAACATACCCATTTATCTCTCTCTGGCTGTGATTGAAAGAATAAGGTGTGCACATATATCTATTAATGCCAAGGTGTGTGTAAAAACAGCCTATGTGAAGCTGAGAGGAATGAATAACGCTGATCTCAAAAAAAATTGATACGTCTCAAATATAATAAATGGGCATACTTGAAGACTGGCTATAGATCAAATCTAAAAGAACAATTCGTTCAGGCCAGTGGCAACTCCCTACAATGTAGGTTAATGGACTGACACCTATCAGAAAATAACTACTCCCCTGGCTAATACCATGAAAGGCGTTGGAATATATGCGACAGGTGTCAGTGCAGGATTCTTCACTGAAGTTATTCCTACATATGCTGTTGGCGGTAATACTGTTGCAATAGATTTTCAATTATTAGAAAACACTTGCAGACCGGTTTCGGGCTCTTTAGCCATTCGTCACTACAAGGTAGTGTTTATCATCTACATAAAGTAAATGATTTCCGATAATTGAAAATCATTCCTCGAACTAAACAGAAGCAGATAACAACAGGTTTGTCATCGCCTCATCTGCCTGTGAACGAGGTAACCAACTGCATATCCGAAATTTGCCCAATTCCTCGTATAAGGAAAGAAAACTTATCACATATAGTCTCACTATATGTGAAACGAAGGAAACATTCCCAGTTTTGTTGACGACACAGCCATCTTTTATAAATGCTTGAAGTCTTCACCGTTCATGCCTCAACATTGTCAATTTGAAATACCATTCCTCTCACAACGTTATTCAACTGATCATGATTTATTTCCGCGATTGCTCTCTTCAAACAAATTTCCAAATCACTTCGATTTTTGATCGGTGTACGGTACACTTGATTTTTCACATGAACCCAATATGGTGATCTCATAATTAACACTTTGATAGAACAATTTTTCCAAATGAAACAATTCATGAATCAAGAACATAATAAAATATTTGAAATACTCATTGACTGAATTCTCGAATGGTCTAAACTAGCTAGAACAGTGTAAATCTGAAAATTTCTGCAATGCAATGTAGTAAAACAGAATAGCAATATTTTTCAACACTTATTAGTCATCCGAGGTACTCTATAGTACATACACTGGAGTAAAAGCTTTCCATATTGCCAGTGTTTCTGTAACACAAAGAAGAGCTTAACGCAAAAAAGCGTTAGCACGCGATACACTCGAAAACTACCGAGCGGTTTTTACCAAGGGTACGACGTAGGTGCTTTGTTTACTGTCTCAATCGACCAATGTGTGAGTCAGTGGTTCAAGCCGCACGCTGAACGATCGATTTTCACTTGCTATTGTGCAACCCGTGTTAGAAATCACACGTTAATCACAAACGCGGGATGACGATCATATTCATGCTTTCTGAATCATATCAATGGCCATCTCATTACGAACGTAATTGTTTACAACTATTTTGATCCATCTGCAGATTTCACCCGAAAACCATCATATATCCAAGATTTAGGAAATACAATGTTTTTCGGGTACGCAACAAAACCAAACACTTATTTTACTGCCAAGTAAACACGTACAATAGTTTATATCAAAAAGACCGACTGTACAGTAGCTGCAAAATATTCAACAAATTGCCATTAAATATAAAAAATTGAGGTCACTGATAGAAATTTTTATCTATTCTCCGAATGGTTTTACTACGTAAAATGTATTTTTTCTTTGGTTCTGTAATGCCACGTGTGGCTATTTTTTCCAAATCTGAGACTATTTCTGAATACATTGTATTCCGATACTTTAATGAAATAAAATAACTTTCACTAATGTTATTCGACACGTTGCCTAACAGTATGATACTTGTAGCAAATCATATCAAACTAGTATCATTCGGCTCAGTACATTAGAAGATCTCTCGGTATACTATGTGGTATATATATTAAGTAAATATTTATGTGTTTATATCATCGTTATTCAAATTGTGGCATTAGTCATAAGTAAGTCATTAGGTACCATTCACTGATGTGAGTTCAAATTTATTTCTTATCCAGTAAAAATAAACTATATACCTGCTTCAATATTAGAAATTTTGAAAAATGGATGTGGTTGAAAGTAGCTGAAAGGAAACTAAATCAGTGACGATTCACTGAAAAGATGTTATAGACGGTTTATCTAATCGATTAACCACAGTCACAACAGTGATTAATTACTAAACATGAATAATTTTCACACCATAAAAACTGAGACGGTATGACGAAACAAAACTCCTCGTTTGATTAATGTGGCCAAATTTTTATCATCACAATGAAGGAAACTATACAAAATTACAATGACTGACTTGAAATTATCGAAAATTGAAACTTTATTTATGTAAAGCGAGCCGCTCCGACTTCGCAAGGGTAGCATAGGAATCATATTTCAACCGATTCGCACAAAATCCTAATGCACATCAATTAAATTCAAAATAAAGTATTCTTAAAGATGTGTAGATCATGCATAGAAGTTACTTTCAGATACAAACTAGAAGAAAAAGCCCTTCCGAAACAACTATTTTCATATGAACATTGAACTATATAGAAATCACTTTTTTATTCAGTTTGTACTCGAAACATTCGTTATAAAATTAAATCAGATATCATTTATATATAACAAAGTTGTGTTATAAAATTTATATAGAAAACTATCACCTTCAATAGCGAACTTCGAGGTTTCGGAATACGACACTTGTTAGTACCGTTCTGGATAATATTATAAGATGCAGCACGTCCTGCATGCCTGCATGTGAATTAGGGTGGAGGAATGAAAGCTAAAAAGTGTTTCTCCCAAAACCTAATTTCTCCTGAAGATATACCTTTAATGCGTTAGTCCTTAGCTCCCATAAGTTTTGACTTTTAAGAGTTGTCGTTCATAGGGGGGCGACAGCTATAACGGAAAAACAGATTTTAACAAGATTTCCATGCCTGAGATTGAATCAAATAAACGTATGAATTTTTTAATGTTCTGGCATCTACACGAGTGGTTTTGTCCCATCTGTGAGATAAAGTGGTTATGTTATGAATGAAATAAGTCATTCATCTTGTAATAATATCCAGAACGGTGCAGATGGGGATATAAGAAGGTAATAAGGCAAGTGTCTTATCCCGAAACTTCAAATTCGATATTCAAATGATAGTGTTCCATGTAAGTGAAATTTTATTTCGTAACTCTCCTATGTATTAGACTATGTAGCGTTCCCATGAATTATATTTGATTTAATTCAGTCACGAATGTTTGAGATTACAAACTGAATAGAAAAAGATGATTTTCGTATAATTCAATTTTCACGTGAAAGAAGTTATTTCGGGAGGTCTTTTTCTTTCAGTTTGTATCTGAAATTTACTTCTATGTTGGATCTTTGTGAAAAGTTTATTTTGAACTCAATTGGAGTTCAAAATAAACTCATTCATTTGGAGGTTTTTCACATTTTTGTATAAAGATAGGGAAGTGAAAGTCATTACGACTATATTCTTTTACCCTTTTAGGAAAAAATAATATGATTTTATATGAGGCACTATGTATCTAACTATATAACCTTTCTGGAGTTGAAGATATTTTTATGAAAATGCTAGGGACAATTGTAAACTAAATAAAATCGAAATGTATAGAAATCACCCTTAATTCAGACCAAGCATAAAAAAGTACAGCTTGTCAAATCTAGGAACAAACTTGAGAATTTCTGGCCTCTCTCTTTCACTAGTACGCAGAAATTCTCAAGTTTCTCCCTAGATTTGACTAGCTTCCATTTCGATAAAACCCGTCTCTCAATTTTATACAGAATGTTCAAAATCATTGTCACTTTTCTATAATTTCGCAAAAAATAACTTTGTTATTTCAAATAGTACACCCTGTATTTTTTTGTCTGAAAAATAATATTCATTACTATAATAATGGAAGTTGTGTCTATTCACTAAATCAATGTTATGAAAAATAGATTCATAAGAAAATTGAATGGAATCCAAAAAATGTCCATCCTCAGTAAATTTGTCCAGAAGCCATAGACAAAACTTGATTCGTTGAGAATTATATTTTGTATAATTCCTGGTGCATCTGAATACGGTACGGGTGAAATTTGTATTTTTTTAATACCCTAGAAATGTTCCGTCTGCTTATCACTGTATCTTTCTCGATCTTACGTTGACTCGTATGAGGGTTTTCTATGATTGATCTCATAATGAGATATTCATTTTCCTCATTTCCAATGATAGGTAATCTTTGTCCGAAATTGTAAAAAAGTGACAGTGATATTTAATATTGAGAAACGAGTTTTATCGAAATCAATATCCCGAAACTTCATTTATGCTAGGTCAGAATCCGAAGGCATAATATCACTGTTATTTAGTTTCCAATTGTACCTAGTATTTTCATAAAAAAATCAATAACTCGGGAACGGTTATAGTTAGGTACATAGTACTTTACTTGAATTCATATTATTTTTCTTGAACTATTGAAAAGTGTAACGAAATACAGGGTGTTTTATTTGAAAAAACAAAGCTTTGATATGTCACACTTTTTTGAGCCTCTCTGTAGACTCCAAAATAATTTCCTTCTGCAACCTTAATGAATATACATACAATGAAAAAGAAAAATTTCCGAAAAAATTAATGGTTTGGTTTACAGGGACCATGTCGTAAGGGGTGCCCCCTTATATAATTAGCTCACTGACGACTTGATAGTGTGTCGTAGTGTGATTTTGCCATTTTCACTTTCTGAATTATCACTGTCGGACATATTTAATTTTGAATTATTTAAAATAATTATTTATTTGTGTGTACTGTGTACTGTATTAAACACAACTGTATATACTATAGGTATTCGAGCCTAATGTGGCGAGAGAGATAGCGAAACGCCGAACCTGTGAAAAGATAATGTGTTATACAGGGTGTTTCAGAATTCGACGGACAAACTTATACCACGTCATTCCTCTTGCAAAATGATGAAAAATGAGGTAGGACATG
>WOGN01005029.1:0-13561 GCA_015342105.1 Leptinotarsa texana | reverse complement strand
ACTTTTTCAAATAACTTCCAGTTAAATTCGATATAGAAATGCACTTTTTCAATTTTTTTCAAAAATAAAGTTGAATTTGACAAACACTGGACGTCAGTGGGTCGCAGTTGGCCGCATCATTTTGAGTTAAATTTAAAGCTCAAACAAGTGCCGAAGTTAAACGTCATTGAAACTTTTCGAAAAAAATGTTTCCCATATGGTGCGCACTTTAATGGTGACACTGTATATTCAGAAGAATCTCCGTTCATGTTGGACATGAATAATAATATACTGAAATCTAGACACTTGATTTTTTTGAATCATCTGTTTTGTGATATTTATTTTCAGTCATCTTGTCACTTGAAGAACTCCAATTCGAAAAAGTCCAATACACTGTATATAACCAAACAAAAAAAAGCAATCGACTTCAGGAACTTTTCGAATTGCTATCATCGAAAACAGTTGATGATTACCATCATCAAAACGAAAAAAAATATAGTACTGGTAGATAGTTTTTGACTATTTGGTCGACTGTTAGTTTCCCATCTGCCTTGTTCCCAATCATTGAATATTAGCGTCTGTGGGAATCTCTGGACCGTTGCTTGCAGACCACTGTCCCTAATCGCCAGTCAACATCGTTATTTAGCCCTGAGGTTACCCTCCGGCTGTTTATATAACACGCCATCTGTAGCAAATTCGTTGGCGGATTAATGTTGAATTCAGTTTGCAGAATGATAAACATAAATGTTCCGTTTAATTAATTCCAGGATTCAATTTTCCGTGGCCAACGGAGACGTGGTTAACGTGATATTGTGATAGGTTTCGAATATTGTTACATGCATATTGGTAATTTCGAATAGGCACTGTGATCTCTTAGATTTTTTAAGTTTTTTGACTATTTTGCCAAGATTTCGTGTCGTTATTTTCCAAAGAGGCGTTTTGGGGCAAGTACAGTAAAAGATTCACCTAAGTTAGTATCTTCGAGATCATGAAGAGAAAATATTTTGATCTTTTTATCTAGAAATAAACTGACTATTATCGTCAATTTTCTATACTTACCTCCAATCATATCTTCTCCAGATAGAGTCAGTACTCAGAAGTAATTCCAGACTCAGTCGAAATACTATGTTCTTGATAAACAATCTTCTCGGTAGAGAAATAGACTGTAACACTAACCGGATGTCGTTGAAATGGTGGTGTCATATCTTGTTTTATCATTATCAATGTTCACGTTTTTTTATAGTTATATTACTTACGGCCGATTTCATAAAGAAACATAAAGGTTACTTCAACTCTAAAAGAAACTTTAAATATTTTTGATTCCATAAACAAGTTAAAGTATTCTTTAAGTCAAAAACGTCCTTCAAGGATAAAGTGTCGATTTCTCCACTTCAACTCGCTAAAGATTCATTTAACTACAACATAACCTCAATTTTTTATAAATGTGATTTGTTGTGCTACTCGCTATGTTTGCTATTTTTGTATTCGTTTAGCCGTTGATCATAATATTATGAATAATTTCTAAACATCTACCTCAAGTTCATCTGATGAAGAATTTATTTATACTAGAAGACCAAAAGTGTATAGGAAAGAACAGACTGGTTTTAAAAAATATGATGAGTTTGACTTTTACCAACGTTTTCGCTTAGAAAACAAACTGTTTTGTATGTACTAGATGAAATAAGAGAGCAAACTGAATCACCTACTAATAAGTAAGTTGTAAAATTTTTATTAATAATAGAATTATAAAAAACTTTCATTTAATTTTCAGAGAAAATATGCAAATATGCATCAGGAAATATGCAAATAATCGTGTCAGATTTTATGGGAGTGTCTTGAAGTTCAGCTAGCAGGATTATCAACAATTTGTTTATTGCTATTGCCTCACTAGCCCGACAACACATTCGCATGTATGAAAATAATCGAAAAATGGAAGAAGCAGTTGAAAAATTTTATGAATTAGCTTCATTTCCCAAGACCATTGGAGCAATTGATTGCACATTAGTTAAAATTGATTGTCATGGTGAACATGATTCAGAAATATTCAGATGTAGAACATCTTATTTTGCATGAAATGTTCAGACAGTAAGCGATGCTAAATTGAAAATAAGAGATATTGTTTTGAGATGGCCAGGATCGGTGCATGACCAAATAATTTTTAAAAATAGCAGTTCAGCAGAATACTTGCTGAAAATTCATGCAATGAGTATATAATAAGTACTCGAAATGTAGTAGAACGTCAATACGGTTTATGGAAAAGACGATTTCCCGTTTTGAGGTTTGGCATGAGACTAAAACTAGAAACCACAATGGCAGTAATAGTCGCAACTGCAGTTCTTCATAACATTGCCATTGATATGAATGATAACTTTACTGAAGAAGATGAAATAGAGCAAGATGATGAGGATGTATTACCCCCCATGGAAAATAATCCAAATATAGCAGAAAATATAAGGAATTTGATAATTAATGAACATTTTGCTAGATTGTAAATACTAATAATAATTAAAAATCAGTTTTATGAAACATTTAATTTATTTAATTGTTTTTCTTTTACTTTGATTTCTAAATCCAATAAAGTCATTTTTTTTAAATGTTCTTCTTCTTCTCTCTCCCTTCTCCTTGATCTCTCCTTCTCCTCTGCTTCTACCGTTTTTTCAAGAAGCTCCTTTTTCTTTTTATAATAATCTTCTTTTGCATTATATAACGGGTTTATTTTGGTTGGGTGTAGTTTTCCGTTGGCTTTTCTTTTTAAATTATTGGGTGCATAACTACTCCAATCGATTTTTTTCTCAATATGCGTTTGCTGGGAACAGACAAGAGTTATATAATAAAAATTACAACTGTACCACACACAATTCAAAACTCACTTTTTTACTAGACATGCTCCCTGAGGGTGTCACTGATCTAGGAGGTAATATCTGGTTCTCCTCCAATACAATTTCTTCAGTAAATTCAGGCACTATCTAAAAGCAAATGTACTATTACATTTTTTGAGGTCCTAACTTAAATATTAGCTTTAATCAGCATAACAAATTAAAAGGTTTGGGAAAAAAAGTTTTTGGCTTTCTACTTCTCCATCTTGATACATATCTTCGAAAGAAAGGAAGGAAGTAATCAATTTGAAAATAAGTAACTCTATACATAGATGTGTAGATCATGCGAAGAAACAATTTTCAGACACATTATGTAAGGAATCCCTCCAGAAACAGCTACTTTCATATGAACATTGAATTAAACGACAGAAAAAAAATCTTTCGAAACAAATACTTTTATATGAATACTGAATTATACAGAAGATACTTTGTAATGTAATTCAATGTTTATATGAAAATAGCTGTTTCAGGAGGATTTCCTTCCAGTTTGTATCTGAAAGATGTTTCTTTGCATGATGTACACATTCATGTATAGAGTTACTTATTTTCAAATTGATTACTTCCTTCCTTTCTTTGGAAGATTCCCACATAATTTTTGTATCAAGAAGAAGTAGTAGAAAGCCAAAAAATTTCTTTCCCAAAAATTAATCACTCCTGAAAATAGAAACCCTTCAATTCAAAATAAAAGGTCTTTCCTAACTATGGATTAGTAGTGAAAAAAATCTATAACTTACTGATTGCGTAGAAATCTCTGACATTTCATCTTTGGCTTCTCTTGCTGCAATTATTGTCATTCCTGAATCCTGTAATAATATATTAAGAATTATTAATATTATACAAGTATGTTCCAAGACAAAAAATAACAAATTTATCTTGACAACTATTAACAGGTTACTAATATATTATCATTTAAAAAACGGTATATTTACTTACAACAAATTGTTGAGGATATTCTTTTAGAAGTTCTTCCTTTAAAACTGAAGATGATGCATCCATTCCAAGATCCTATAATATCACATACAATTAATATTTAATTTTATTGCCCTAACCAATACAGATAAAATCATGAAAGAAATAATGTTTTTAACCATTAACCAAATTTTAGTTTGGTAACTGTTAAAACAAAATGATTTGGTTATAAAAAATGTAATTACATTTATGAAATCGCTATCCAAGCTGTTATTCAAACCCACCACCGTTTTCATATTTATTATATTTAAGGTTGCTTCTGTTACAGGATCTAAATCAATTTTTATTGCGGGACCACCCCCTGTTCCCGTCATATATGATTTTTGTTTCGCCATATCCTTTCTAGCTTTTGTTTTCAGATTATCAAATTTTGCTTTAATCTGAGATATACTTCTCACTTGTATATTTCTGGAGTTGAAGCTGGAAAGTACTTTGCGCCATGCCTCTTCCTAAAATCATATTTAAATTTATTTATATTGAGGTATCTAACTACATCAATATATATAGTTTTAATTTAATTTAATTTATTATTTAAAGCTCACACCCTTCACCCTTGATGAAGTAAAATTAGGGTTATGATTACATTAACATGTATTCTACAATAAATAAAATACACACAAAAAATTGCTTGTACTTGTAATACATACCTTTTCTGCATTAGTTACTTTATTAGTAGTTTTGCATTCTAAAATATGCTTGAATTTTTCAATTTCTTGTATTAAATTCATTTCTTCCTCCCGAGAAAAATTTGACGCGCGAACTTTCTTATTATTATTCAACATTTCCATTTCTGTCCAAATAAATCGTCCTCACAAATACAAATAACAAAAACATCAAACACCACAACTCTTAACCTTACTTATTCAAACACTGAACTTAAATACTCCCCAAATATGACAAATCTTGTCAAAATCCATGAAATCCAGGTTAACCAACATCTTAAAAATTACTTAAAAGATACTTTATGGAAAGGGCACTTTAATATTAATTATGAAACCAAATGACGGCAACAACTACTTTAAAAGGGACTTTAGTGTAAAGTCTCCTTTCGGTAAAGTGGACTTTAGATATTGATTATGAAATCGGCCGTAAGTGCTTAATCTGTGGCTGAAGTTTCACTTCCGTGACTATTGTGGTCGGAACCATTCAATGCGCAAGTACAAATAAAGTGAACAAGTGAGAACGTAAAGATATGTTCCAAGATTAACCACTTCCTAACCTACACAGAGTTTTTGACAGCGGTTACCTGTAAAATATATTATTGAAAGTAACTTTTGAGACAAGACAGACAAGACAGTTGTGTCAATTCTGTTATTGATGAGTCAACTATTTTCAATGTGGAAACCATATAATACTCTGACCATACGTTTTCAAACTAATTGATCTTATAATATTCAAAATGAATATTGCATTTGGTCGTACTTTTTTAAGGGTTATTTTCTGATGAATCGCTGTAGGGAGATATAAATCTCAGAGGATTGCTGACATCGCAGAATTTCTTCAGCTTTCGATAAAAGTATCTTTACTATTCCTTACTCTAGTATGTTATCATCCACGTTCAATGGGTGAATGTAGAAAGGGATGATGGCTCAAGTTATTTGTTGCATTTCCAGCTATTTTTTACTTTTGTAACATATTTGAAGTTTATTCAGCAATGTTCAAGTAAATTAGATATGTTACAAATGGGATAATGAGTTGAATGAAGTTGTTGGCCTAAATGTTTGCAAGCATTTCTGGTGAATTAGCAGTTCCATAACGAATTTCTGGCAGTCTGAATTCCGATATATTTAGGAAACTTGAACATTTTTTAATTTATTGCAATGAATAACCTCAAATTTTATAGGGAGGCTAAGCCTCCCTTGCTTCCTCTTACGAGCAGCCGCTGACTAATTGTATTGTATGTGTAGGAAATACAGAACTATTACTATATAACGCCTCTGAATTTCATACTAGAGAAAGTATTGAATTCAAGATTGAATATTATATTTGACAACTATTTTATGATAAAAACAAAAAAAATATTTCTTGGAATTTCTTAATACATTAAAAAACAAAAATGTCAGTTTTTGAAAATATCAAATATGCCTATTTTCTGGTTTATTTGCGTCCACGGCGGCAAATACTCTGCCGACGCCGGACACCTAGACACAGAAATGATACAAAAATGTCAATTTTTGAAAATATTAAATATGCCTTATTTTCTGGTTTATTCGCGTCCACTGCAAGTACTTTCGGAAAGTTATCTGGTTTATCAGTATTCGAGGTGAGTGAATTTAAAAGGAATTATTAACCATTATGTTTTCACTTGTGATGCACTGTTTGGAACCTTTGGTGTAGTAATGAATATTACTGTAGTTTTACCCCCAACACCAAGTCGTTATTTTGAACACATCGACAAATACTGATCAAACACGAGTCGAGGTGTTAAAAGTAACGATTTGGTGTTGGGATAAAGATAAAACTCTAATAATATTCATTGTTTTCACATAGTAAACATGCATTGAGACTACTAGAAAGCAATGAAAGCTGTGGTTATTTAGCGATGTCTAAAAGCATTAGGCGAAAGATTCACTTATTGGTCGATTTGAAACCTATTTGTTTAGGATTGGTTACCTATAGTTGCGCATTCAACATCTCTGAATTGTGGCTGAATGAACAGGGCAACAAATTTTTTTTTGTTATTGTGACAGTGACTATTTATAGGACCACGTGAATATAAAAATATGCCTGCTTTTTTAGGGATTATTTTATTTGAGAGTGGTATTTTTCATGGGCATGCTGGCATGCAATGGTGCTGTATGGACATTTTTTGTGAAAGCACTTCAGAGGACCAACTCGCTCACTGCTACGGTCATCAGTTCAGCCACTAATTATGTTTTTTCGGTGAGAATAATGAAAAGTGCAATTTATCGTGAAAGAATATTAAAAAAAAATCGAATCTAAAATTATTTTTTCAGGCTCTTGCTGGATTTTGTATATTCGATGAAGTGACAACCCTCTTATGGTGGTCTGGTATGTTTTCAATCGTTACTGGTTTGCTTTTAATAACAGCAGGAGAAGCAAATAAAAATATTAGTAAAACTATTTAATGAAATATTTTAGTCAAAAACATATGTTGGTCTTTTTTCAAATACCTAGACCTTTCCTGAAAGCTATATACCAGGCAGGCAATGGAAGAATATTCAAAGTAGGTTTGTAACATAATTGAAAATACATAAAAACAATGTAATAAAAACGAATTATTGAAATCAATCTACTTAAAATCATAATATGGTAGAGAAGTTATTTGATAGAGGAGTTAATGAGTTATGTGTCATCTTTCAGCAGATAGATGAAATTTGTTTAGATAAATAGTGATCACTACTGAATAAATTTCATTGATCTACAGCAATCTCCATTAATAACAATGAAAATTTGGTAACCGTATGTTCAATGGCCGATCTAATGCTGATACTTTGTCTTAAAGATTTATTATTATTACTGCTGTAACATCTGTAAAATATTTTTGAAATTTGTTGATTTTTTCCAATGTGGTAAAAGTTGTCCCTCTATATACCACCTTCCCCTATATCTGAAACTTTCAATTCGAATGATTCAAAACTCATGTTTCACATTTTTTTATATAAAAAGTAAAATAAAATAAAATAAAAAATAATATTGATTTAAAATAGTATATATCTATTGGCTTCTCTTGAAGCAGCATAATATATTGATCCAGGCAAAAGAACACAATCCTATGTATGTAACTCTGTACATGGGAGGAATCAACATAAAATTGATAGTTTGTGCAGGAATCCAAAACATGCAACTTGACTTGAATGTTTGGCCAAATTTGTTTCTACACTCTTCAAATATATCAGCTTTCCTTTCCATAACACTCATGGCTAAAAAGTAATAAGTTTCACTTATCTGATCATCAATTCAAAAAAGTAAAAAATTAAGTTTGGTCGTGATACCTTCATCTAAAAAATAGTTTAGGGTACCTTGGTAATTTTTTCATTCAAGATATTGCAAATAGAACACTTACACACATAAAAAACCGCCAACAGAGCTGCAGTAAAAGTGAATTGGTCTACTAGTAATTTCTGCACAATAATTTTAGTAGTAGTTCCTTGAAACTTTTTGTCTAGAAATCTATACCTATAAACAAAATATAATCAGAAAGGTGCAAGAAAGAATTGAAATGCCTAACAACAAAATAATGAGAAGGGAGAGAAAAATTGCAACAATAAATTATGAGTAGTGCAAGAAGTTTTCAAAAAGATATTATGAAATTTATCAAGTTTAATTTTGAACATACTGATACTAGATGCCAATACAATGATATATTTTTTTTCTTTGGAAAATATATATAAATCTTTTTCAGACAGTGCTAAGAATTCTTTTAATATAAATGATATTTTGTGTTGGGGCGAATATTTTCAGTATTTGAAACAAAATATATTTTCAACTCACCATATTGATATCAAAGGACCTCCTATACTAGTTCCATAAATAGTATATCTACCAATGATTCCATAATCCAGTGGTTGGGTATGTTTCGCCTATAATTTTCAAATATTCATTATTATGGCCTAATAAGAGAAAATACTGTTTTACTTTCGAGCTAGTATGATAAAAATGTACAAGTAACGAGTTTTGGTTGAATTGTGAATAATTGAGTAGGTATTTATACATGAAAACGTTGTGTTTATGCCATTGTTAACATACAAACAAATTATTTTGGAAAAATATGTTGAGTGGATCGCCGGTCCGTACAGTTCAAATCTGAATTCTCATCAGTGAGAAGATAACTTATTTCAATTAATGGCACACCATATCTGAGAGAGACATACTAATATTAATAACGAAAGTGCAATGAACTTACCAAAACCTTCTTAGAAAGAATTTGTTGTGAAAATTCGGCACTTGTGCATAAAGTTCCATAAATGAGGGAATTTGTTACTATGGGGTAAGTCTTCAATGATTTATTGATGAAATTTTTAAAGTTGTTCATACTGTAAAAAAGTAAGTTTCGATTAACCTGGAGTGATACTCGAAATTCAATTGTTTGACTCAAATATTCCTCAATGATCTTGAGCATTATTTGGTGAGCTTTATTATTCTTACAACTACAAGAAAATATATTGGATATATTTCCTTAAATTATCTAAAATTTTATGTTCACAGTTGTTTACCCTTCAGAAATCTAGTTTATATTTTACATCTGAAATTAGTATTTTAAGGAAAACTTTTCATAAAATTTTCAGTGGAAGTGAGGTCCGGCTTTGTTTCTCGTGTTTGACATCACGACATTTCAGAGACTTATGGAAAAAGCAGCCGTGCGCCGCTTAACTACTTTTACGGTTTTATTTGCTTGTTCTACAGGTTATTATTATATGCCTAGGAATTATTTGGCCAATTGAGGAGGCCTTCTGAAAGCCGTTGTTGGACTACATAGGATTTGTTTTATGATTTACAATTAAAGGAAAATAATCCTGCTGCATACATTACTGTCTGATTCGTATTTTGTTTTGAGTACGGGAAGCTAGACTATATTAATTATGCATTTTTTGAGGTGTAATTGGTAACAATAAATCCATTAATAATGAAAATATGAAAAGAAGTGTTGGTTCTCGGAACACAAAATAAGTTATCGCATACCGAAAAAAAGGCAGTAGCTTAACATGCACTCAAAGAGACCCAAATGACACTACTCAGAACTCATATCCAATATTGTATACGGAGAAGATAGAAGTTTTTAAACAGAGACGATTTCAACCAAAAAAAGGGGGACTAATAGAAACGAGGCTTCGTCCACCACATCATGCGCTTGAGAGGAGCAGGCGAGATCAAGGGGGATTGATCCCCCCGAAAGTTCTACTAGCAACGGCCATCCAAAAATTATATCAAATACAACGATTGGCTTGTTTAAACATCACAGGAGTCATGAGAATAACACCAACCGCGGCAAAGGAATTAATTACTGGTCTGTCCTCTCTGGACATGTGCGTTAAGAAGGTTGTGTTAATGGCCTGCACACGGCCGGCGTAAACCTCGAAGTAGGA
Source organism: Leptinotarsa texana (assembly GCA_015342105.1). Classification (NCBI taxonomy): domain Eukaryota; kingdom Metazoa; phylum Arthropoda; class Insecta; order Coleoptera; family Chrysomelidae; genus Leptinotarsa; species Leptinotarsa texana. The sequence continues at coordinate 3,690 of WOGN01005029.1, read as the reverse complement.
ATAGGTCAATTGAAGCTGAGCCTATGGCGACAAGCGCACACTGTGCAATTTCTGCTGCAGGCAACCAGTGATGCAATTATACCCAGGTTTGTGTTGAATAAACCCTACAAAATACAAATAAAACAGAACACAAAGTCAGATGTTACAAATGCAATACGCATATATACAGACGGCTCAAAAACCAAAGGAGGTTAGTGATGTGGAGTGTACTCCACATCACTAAGCCTAAGGATTGAGTGGAGAATGGGAAAAATACCAGTGTGGTTCAAACAGAACTGGCTGGTATCTCAATCGCCACAAAAGAAATAACCAGGAAAGCAGTTGTTACCTCAGGGCTAGTACTAGAGTGCCACCAAGATTTAGCCAAAGCCTCGGTAGAAATAACATTATCCTGAGGTGGATTAAAGGGCACGACAGGAGTGAATGTAACCGCATTGCCGACTTTTCAGCCAAGGAAGCGGCTGGACTAAGGATTTTAGGACCCACTGGCACCTACTGCCTGATGATTTCGACAATTGCGGAACTAGCCAAACGTTACACCCATGCTCAATCCCTAAAGAGATAGGATGAAATCAAAGGATACGCTCTTGCCAGGATCATCCTGGGCGTCCCTGGGAAGCTGACACCGAAGAATTATCTAGCGATGACCAGGAAAAAATACTCTTAACTGTAGAATTTCTAACTGGCCACTGTCAACTAAGAAAACACCTCCATAATATGGGGCTATTGGACACACCTATATGCAGGATGTGTGAAAAGGGAGATGAAAGTGTCAGGCATGTCCTATGCGAGTATCCGGAGTTATCGTCAATGAGAGAGTGTGTGTTCGGCGAAACTTGGCCTACACCTACCGATATAAAGGAGATGTCTACTAGTGACCTGTCCACCTTCCTGGAAAGGACAGGATCGACGATGACTTTGGAGGACAACTCATTGGGAGGATGTACAATAATGGGTCGCATGAGGCCTAAGTGCTGTGGGCCTACACTCACTCTCCCTACTCTACAGATACAGATACTATTGGTATTATGAAATTCGTTACAAATTTTATCAAGTCCTCGGCAAAATGAACCAAGTGATTGAAAGAGAATATTGAAAAAACTTCCTCGAAACACAATGCAAAAACCTTACGGCAATGTGCGTACAAACTTTCAAAGATCTTGGCGACACTACCTGTTTCCATATGTACCCCTGCAAGGACTTTCTCTTCTCTGAAACGCCACAAAACTTATTTAAGAAACTCCACAAGCCAGGAACGACTAAACGGTTTAGCATTAATGTCAATCCACCGTAGAACTTACATCGACACCGAGGAGGAAAATGATTTGTTTGCTGCAAAGAAAGATAAAAAACTAAATTTCATTTTGTGAAAAGATGTTAATATTTCTGTAATGGTTTTCTAATAAATATATAAGATCATGTAACACAATTTTCTTTCTTTCGTTATTTTTATATTTCATAACATAACGGGTCAGGTACAAGCCGGGTGTCACAAAGCCAGACTTTGGCTTTGTGACAAAACTATTCATATCATTTTCAACATCAATCATTTTTAATGGAGTTGTTAATGTGTAATGTAATTTTGGGCTGGGGAATAAGATATTTAAGATTTCCGCTTTATTGCCCCTCTTAAATACGCCACTGAAAGTCTGGAAATTATGACAAACCATGGATACCAAGACACCCTTAATCGGAAATTGAAAATCACTTCTAAATGGCCATACATACTTAGTAGAAAGATAAATCCGCTGCGAAGTCTTTATTTTAGGGAAAGGCATTTTGCACACTTATTCTTGGGGTATTCCTCTGATTTCTATCAACCGTGTTTTGATCTCTAGCAGCTCGATATGGAGATATAGCAGAACTAAATGAGCTTCCAACTGTTGTTTCAAATTTAGTAATTCCAATAAAGATTTTTTCAGTTTGAGTTTGATGTCTCCGTTTGAAGTTTTCTCGCAAGCACACATATCGAGAAAATGAAATGATGTGTTGGGTGTCAAAACAACAAGATATGTATGTCAGATACATTTCATATACAGAGTGTTTCTGATATCATTATGTAAGTGATGAAGATTTTCGTATATCTACGTTCTTGTACCAATTTTATTGGTTGTTTTTCGCACTAAATCACCCGAGTTGAATTAATTCAAGTAATGTTCGAAAAATATAGATCATTTACTTTATTCAGAAATGAGTTAGGCGTTACCTACATGAAAAATGTATTATTACTCAGGCCAAAGATTTTCAGTGAACTGGAGAGTCCTTTACTAATTTTGGAGACCGTTATTCGGACTGTACATATGAATTGTACATCCAGTTTTTCATATATGTCATTATGTTACTATAGTCGACTGCAACTGCAGCGACTTGCAGCTTTTTAGCAGAATAATCTCTCAAGAGCGGATTCAGGAAGGACCATTTTAACGTGGTACTTTTTGCTTTATATAGGTATGAAGAACACTTAAAACAACATACTCGCATTCTAAAATACTATAAAGAATCATGAAAATCCATGTTGTGAACAGTATTCAATATTCAATTTTTTGTTGATTTTATTCTCAACTTTGTTATCTTGAAATAGGATATGAGGCTACACTTTTTTTAGTCCTGAACTGAGAGTGGTTGAAACTGTATTCTTGGTGAATGTTATTAGTTCAAATTTCCGTAGTATAAAATGGTGTTAAAAGTTTTGAAATCTATGGCAGATTGAAATCTTTGAGACGAGAACTGGGGAGCAGACAGATTGAGGCATCAGTATAGCCATACTTTACAGATCTTGCAAATGGATTCAAAACAGAACAACGAAAAACTTACGACGAGGTTCGATCCAAATTTAATTTCGTTATTTAGAATGAAAACAAACACTTTTTCATTGTCAATTTTCAAGGTGTATAAGATGTAGATTATAGATTTTTAATACAACGTTTCGTCACCGACAATACATTACCAATTTAATTTTTTATAAGGACCAGAACATGTGATATAAGCTCTTTTGACCACAACTTCAATAACACTGTATCACATATAATGTTTTCTGTAAAGTGGCTCTCAAATGTTGCGCCAAATAGGCCCTACGTGCCTCTTGATTAGAAAAAAAAAACATCCCTGATTTAATAATATAGGTGTTCTATATTACATATTATTTTTTCTAAGATGAAATTAATCAGACATTACAAAAACATATTCTTGGAAACAACATCTTCAGACACATGATCAAACCTTATGGTTTCATCCCATCAGCATAACAGGTTACGATGCATGTTCCCAATTCACGAAATTTTTCACGCATAATCTGCGGATCGAACTTTTCTTCGATATTATTTCTGAATATCATTATAAATTATATTTGAGAGGGTACAAAATAGTGTACCTATCATTATGATAAAGAAAAAAGCGGCATTGAAATGACTTGAACCTCCACCCTGACAGATGGTGATACGAGCAAGCAGTGGTCGTTGTAATTTCAGGGAGTGTAGACGTGTGCACTCTCTGTCACGATAGGTACCATCCAAACTGATTAGGAAAGAGCACTAGTCAGTGGATCTTCGTGGTATGCAGACGTGTGTTTATTCTGTACAAACTGGTACAGAGTACCAGTCCTAACATGTCAAATCCTAACATTACCATGTATGTCAAACTCATTACTTCAAAGTCGTCTTGTCTGAGTGTAAAGACTTCTTCAAAGTCACC
>WOGN01005028.1:0-13562 GCA_015342105.1 Leptinotarsa texana | reverse complement strand
GTTAAGAGAAAACTGTTCTTGATGGTTAGTTTCGACAATAGCGTGAGGGTTTCCATCAGCCCATATGTGGTAATTATGAAAATTAATAATCTTGTCCCTACATTCGTTTGTGAATTCTATCGTCTTCAGAAAGTCACAATATCTTCTAATCATTTCCAGCATCCAATTGCAAAATTCAAGACGGTTCGGAAAGTGTCGCGGTAACAGTGCCTGTACTCGTTGCAGATGGTAAGGATATATAGAGTTGTTCCTTTAAAATACCGTCATATGATCAACATTTAGCTGGATAGCAATCTTTCTAGTACTGGTCCTAGGGTGTTCTTCAATCAAATTAAGTACTGCTTTTTCAAGATATGGTGCTCGTACTTCTCGATGGCGACCACAATCCTGCGTTCTTTTGTAAAATGAACCATATTCTCGTAATCGTCGATGAAGTCGAGCAAATATATTATGTGAAGGATGCTGCCGTTGTGGATGCATTTCAGCATATCTTCTGGAAGCTTCTAACCCATTCACCTGCGACAGACCGTAAACGTAATGCATTTCAGCCATTTCCTCGCTTGGGTATGCCTTTTTGATATCAAGTGAATAATAAAGCAACAAATTAGGAACAGAGCAACACACAATTAGTATGAATTAAATTTTGAAAATTCACAAACTGACAGCGTTATGCCAATTTAATTGTCACTATCGCTGATAGCGACCTACTAGATAGATTAGTTTCGTATTTTCGTATTTATGATGATGTATCTGTGTAGTTGTTTCTAAAATAATTTTTGGCTGCTTACTGGTTTATTTTGGGCAAAAACTCCGAGACATTTTTGTTCAGAAAAAAAGTTATATTGGAAATGAATTTTAGGGGTTGCATTTTCCATCCCTTACAACCATGGGGTGAACCGAATGAATTTCTGGCTAAGTGTATTTTTGGTGGTTCGAAACGTCAGGTTGATTTCAATATTGTAACTGTTTTAGTGCATGTGAAAAAAATTGTTATAATACAAATTGTATGTACACCCTTTAAGGGTATGTATCTTAACAAGGGACGCTCCAATGAAATTTTTTTATGTGAAAGATCCTATCTTTTTTCGATGGGAAATCATGAGAAAAATCTGCGTAATGAAAATAACCTCAGGACTTATAAATGTTTCAGTATCTATAACGTTAGATACGCTGAAAGTCTAACTGAACAGGATGAGCTATTTGAACGTGAAGTGGGAGAAGTGTCAATAACCCTTCTTATAGACTCTGCTTCGAAAGCAAATATTATTAATGAAATCTTTCATCTGGAGAATGACGATTATGTGGAATAAACTTCCTGAAAACGTTTTCCAAATGGATTGAGTCTCTAGCGATTCAAATCCAATGTGAATCACTACTTTCATACAAGCACCGCTTGATGAGCGATTTAACGATTTTTATCTTTTTGTAGTGCTTGTGATTTGTTCTTAAAAGAAAATCCGTTATTACTCCCACTGTTATGCCGTTTCCTCTACTTAGTCTTGTATTTGCTGATGAAGTGACCTGTGATATCACGTCTGTGATGCCTAGAGTTTTTGCTGGGTAATAGAAATTTGAACCGAGGTGATTTCCAGATTTCCTCCCCAGTGGAAACATTCTTGTATCCTTTAGTCCCGTACGGATATTTTGTTGATAGATGTACTTGGCAGATTTATCGTGCCAACGTCCATGGACACTAGATTGGTCTGCTCGTGGACTTGACAAAAGTCAATAATTTTCCCCGATGATTTTTTTCTTTTCTGAACGTTTTCTTCTCAGTTTTGAGGTCACCCAGTGGTCGATTATTTTGTCATTGATGTCCTGCCGTCTCAGTCGAATAGAGAATCCATTGAGGGTATCTCCCTCACCGGGTTCGATGTATGTCTTTCGGAGGTTGAATTTTAAAGTGGTGAGAAATAATTTGTAATAGCATCCAGCAATATTTGGAAGACATCATTACTTTCATCCTCATTGTACTCAACAATGCTTGGGGTATGTTAAAAGCTACTTCTTGTGATTAAAATCCCTCCAGATGCAATAGTTTGTCTTTTCCTGGAGCTATTCTGAATATTTTTAGGATCCAGATACACCTAAAAAGCCCTCATCCACAGAAATGGTCTAATGCTGGACGGATTCGATATATTGCAGAGCTCAAAACCAAAACGATCCTTCTGTATACGTTCTCCCAGGTTCTCTCTGTAGTTTCTTAAGTCTGCATTGAACCATTTCTTTTATATATTACATTTTTGTACAGTTTCTGTTGTTTTTGGAAAACATTCGTTCACTACATGTAGGAGTGTTTCCAGGAAACAGCCAAACATATCATTTGTTTTATTAAATTCGAGCAAAACTTCCCAATTGATATTTTTCAAATCTGAGATACATATTTTCATTGTTACGTCACAAAGGCCTATATTCTATAATTAGTTTTTTTTGAGTTTTCCTGAATTTTCTGATAGAAAATGTTTATTCTCGATTGATATGTGGTCTGATTAATGAAAATACATTTGTGAAACAACAAAATCGTTAGGGGCATTAGTGCCACAATATCTCTCCAAATAGCTTTCAAATACCACATTACATCTGACCTGTTTTTTAATATTGAAATATGTATAGTAAATGAATTATAAAAAATAAATAATCGCTACACCATGCAAGACTGTTTTGTAGATCTATTGGAAATGAACAGTGTATAGTGAATTGTTCAATTTTTATGCAGCATTTTCAATTGGAGCACATTTGTCTCAATTTCGGACGGATGGAGATTTTGATTCTGAACAATTTTATATTTTGCTCACCCAACCTGAAGAAAAATGAATTCTTTAATACACTTCTTATCCTTAGTACTTGGGCACCTCGACAATTTGTTAGCCCTTTACCATCTTGCCTCAAAAGGATTTTCAGAAAGTCTTCATATTCTTCGTCTTTCGTGTATATCCAGCAGAAACCCCAATTTTATTCACATTCAGTGGGATGGCTCATTTCCGGATGGATTCCAGCAGCTTCAGGATCTGAGCTTTATAGAGCATCAAAAGTTGCCGAGGTGTTTACAGTTTTCTGATTTGGAGCAGTGTTCTATGTTTTTCAGAAGTAGCTTATAGGACATGTTTCACCATTTCAACCCCCAACAAATTTATCGAAGCAGAAAGCGGAATTATCTGCCTTGGCATTATAATATGCGGTTAGAAGACATTCATCTTCTTGAAGAAAAGCGATACCTGCCTTTTCATGGCATTGAATTGAACCTGATTACCTTCACCCCAACTCGGAATCACCTTCAGATACTCATTATGATATGCAACCGTCTGCTGCCGGTGAAGCTGTGCATCCACAAACTGGAATGACAAGATGAGTCGTTGATATTCAATAAAGGGAGGATTGAAAACAATATGGATACCTGGGTAATACCAGCTTTGCTAGTGAAAGCCACACACGATCAAAGGCCTTAGAAATATCAAGCGCAACTGTTGACACTACATGTACCTTGATTGCGTTATTCCAAATATGGGTGATATAAGATAGAAGGTCGCCTATCGATCATTGCTCCCAAAAGCCATATTGGAGACCGCTCAAGATTTTAAAACCTCCAAATATTGAAGGATGTGGCAGTTCATGGCTTTTTATATGATTTTTAATATTGATAAGCTGAACTAGAGCAATCTTCCAACAAGAAGGAAAAACCCCTTCATTGTAAGATAGGTTGGAATGTCTGCAAAATACTGGTGCGGGTTCATTGACACACTTCTTAAGTACGATTACGGGCACTTCATTAGGACTAGACTACTTGTTGATATTGAGCTCGATCAGACACTGTCGAAAAGTAATTTTTGGTATTGTGGGTTCTAGTGTGGGAATAGTAAGTGGTGCCTTTCCAAGTTGCCAGGCCAGGCTGCTTTGTTCACTCACTCGAATTGAATGCCGTCTTGGGAGGTGGTTCAAGCTCTAGTCTGAACGATCGATTTTCACTTCCTATCTTCCAACCCGTGCTAGGAATAATACGTTAAAAGTTAAGACCTCTTTGATCCTTAGATTGCACAAGTTTTTACTTCTGAGCTGGTTAACGAAAAACAAATTTTAAAACAGATTTGAAAGAGAAAAAAATTCTGGAGCGAAACTAGCCGAATTCTAAATAACCCAGGTCTCCCGAAAATATTTTCAGAAAAAGTGTCTCTCTACATCTAACCATTACAAAAGATACATCGATGATGTTTCACAGGCACTAAGAAACAATTAGACATTTTTCATAGATATATCAACAAAATTCATGAAAACCCCAAATTCACTATTGAAGCAGAAGCACACAATTCAAACACAATCAATGTCTTGGACTTGACAAATAGTAGAAGGAACAACAAACATGATTTTTCAATTCATCACCAACCTTTTCATACTATTAGTACTATTCATTGCGATTCTACTCATACATATCAACACAAAATATCATCTTATGAAAGCATGATTCATAGATTTGTCAACGTTTCTCTTTCAATAGATAATTTCAAAAAAAAACTGAATATTAATAAACAGATTGCTGCGGTTTCAAAGCTGAATTAATAGACAAAATACTTTCCAAAAAATTCTACGCAAAAGAGATTTGGGAGGTTTCCTTATTGATAAGTGAGATATTCAAAATTAAATGGGTTTTACATATTATGGAGGAACAACAGGACATGTTGCTCATTTTTAATAAATGAAATATTAAAATTGCATGTAGAATAGATAATACTTTCAGCAGTAAATAAATTGAATTCTGGAACGTGTCCTAAAGTATATATTCGACAAACCGGCAGCAATATCATATAAGCTATGTAAACAAGTTCAACATATCCAAATTATCTTTCAAAAGAAAATTAAAACTTTAATGGAAACAATGGATGTTGAAAAACTCAAACATTTCACTGAAAGACCAACTGGAATTAAATAGATTACCATTACTTTAGAAATCAATATCATCCTAGACTTTGAAGACATATTATTATTGATGTAGAAGTTATGAAATATGCTTCAGGAAAACACAATAGAGTATATTCCTGAGGTATATAAAAGTTGAGTAGATGCTCTAGGTCAGACGTCGGCGAACTACGGCGAGCGTGCCAGACTTGGCACGCCTGGCAGTTTGAAATGGCACGCATAACTTTATGAAGAAGCAATACAATAAATATCTGATTTCAACGATACTCATTGTGAATTCAAAATAATGTATGGAACTCTACACGGCAAGGTATCTTGACCGAGCTAATTGACGAAAAACCAGACTAGGATGACGCGATAGCGACGACACTATTTTTGGAAAGATAAGTCGCGAGAAGGTGATGGTTAAGCTTGTCACCCACTTGTCCGGCACACTACAGCACGTCCCGTCAAAATACGGATTGAAACAAGGAGAATGAATGGACAACCGCCCACTAGCCCGGCACGGCACAGCCAAGAGCGTCCGCCGCCGGAAAGGATTCCAGCTCTACGGTCCTGAACTTGTCGCCCACTTGTCCGGCACAGCACAGCACGGCGCTGTCCGTCGTCTGATGGCGACGGGTAGTAGCATCCCATACTTGTCCAGCTACAACCAGCATACTGAAGGTGCTGTTTGTTCGATTTCGAAGGAATCTCATTTGACATCGAGCGGTGACAAAAACATGTTCATCACTAGCAGTTCTGATGAAGAAGTCGTTTTTATAGTTGCCGCATTAAGCTTATTACCCACTTGTCCGGCACAACACAGTACGGCACGTCCCGTCAAAATACGGATACGATTGAAACAGTGAAAATGAATGCACAACCGTCGACCCAACCGGCACGGCACAGCCAAGACCGTTCTTCTCCGCCCAGTGCTTGCCAGCATCAACTTCTTGAAAAGTGCCTCGGAAGTTTCAGTCTTTGTATTTTGCTATTCCATCAGTTGACAGCACAGTGTCAGACGGTACCTATGAAAATGGACGGGGAAATATTTCAAGTAAAATTCTCTTGTAATCGAACAAACAGCACCTTCTGTATGCTGGTTGTAGCTGGACAAGTGGGCGATGTTACTACCCGTTGCCATCAGGCGACGGACAGCGTCGTGCTGTGCCGGACAAGTGAGCGACAAGCTTTATTGAATGTAGAAGAAAATAGTCACAAAAAAGAAGAATGTGGGTATATTATTCGCTACGACGAAGCTACTGTGCTAGCGAAACATGTAATATTTTTAAAAATGAAGTTTGTAGGGATCAACTCGTATTTGTTATAGTTTGTGAAAATAAATGAAAGGCTAGGTCTGAGCACCAGTGTTTTATTGAGTTGAAGTAAGTAGGTTGAAATAATGAAATTAGCTGGTCATGGCTTCCTATATTTGATCGGTCTAATCGAGCTTCGAGTCTGAAGGAATCCAACTTTCAATACTATGAAAACGTTATTTACTATTGATGCTCAAATCAAAAGTTTCAAAAACCATTTATATAAATAACAATATTTCATTTTGTTTCAAAATAAACTATTTTCAATGATGAAACTATTGTTACTTTTTCCCCGTGAGTTGGCCAATAATTGACTACACTGAATAATCAAACTCAACTTTATTTCAATTTGAATACCACGAATACTTCAACTAAACTTCAACTATTATTTGAATGTCTACCGACCTACCTAGATCACTTCACGTACTGCACTGTATCGTCCACTCGATATCCTCGCAGCTAGCGTTTAAATATAGTAATCGAATTCCGTAGAAATTTCTCCGAAGTTCTGTCGGAGTCGGTAACATTCGCGCACTCTTAGCTATATCACGTTTGGTTTTTGACAGTGTTTTTCATAGTGTGCGCAGCGGCGCCCTGGGGAGCCGAGGAACCTTTACTGGGGCGCCGTGGGCCACGGGAAGGAAGCCGTGAATTTGAAAAGTTTGAGAAACACTGATTTATTGTCTATTCTCCTTGCGGAATATTTCCCATAAAACACAGTCAGTAAGTTCTGTAGTGGTACCACGGCATTTCATTGGAGGGCGGTACCAAAAACAAAAAATATCTGACTTGTTGACTTCGTCAACCTCAACCTCAACCTCAACATCCATAACCTCAACATCCATAACCTCAACATCCATACCTCCATCCCCGCCCCTTAGAGACCATCATCCTTAGAATTCAAATATGGAAATTGATCAGCCTGATTCATCATTGGAAAGGCAATTTCAGACTTACTATTCACAACGTTATTTCTCGTTTTGTTATTCTCAAAAATTTAACAAAAACGACGTTAGTTGAGTCACGGTTCACGCCACTGATAGTAATATAATATATGGGCTAAAGTACAGTTTCAAGTAATATAATCTAAAAACTGAATAAATATATTTTGTTTCCATAAAATTTAATCTCACCAAATTATCGTCAAATCATTTTAAAGTTCACGACTTCAAATAGACAGTAGCATCAGTGTTTCTTGACCCAGCCGTGATAAAGTTATAATTTATTCGGTAAGTGATACAAAGGGATCCACATAACTGACAAGTTCAAAATTCTTTTGTGGATTGAATAATGAAATAATTGGTTTATATTGCACAATTATTTAGTACAAGGTAATATTCTGACACAGCAATTTTCAAAAAGATTAGAACTACCTATTTACAATTGAGATTGTTTTCGGTAATTACTATGCTTCATTTCATATCAGAAACAACATTTTTGTGAGACATCCTGAAAATAAAATATTTTTTCTATTCTACACAAATCGAGAAATATTGGCAAAAATCTCAGCGAAGTTGGTTTATTAGTACTATGCATAGTAACAAACATAAATTTTCTTTGTCAATTTAAAACATGAGATCGTAAGAGTGGCAGTAAATTGAAATTGAATGAAAGGATAAAGGTCTGAAAGAAAGTAAACTGGAGGTCACGTCCAGCACTAAGTAATTAGTTATAGGTAAATAATTTCAATAAAATTTTCTGATATATGCTTTTTGATAACATATTTGAATTCTTCAATATTTGACATTGTTAAGCTTCATAGGAAGCCGGTACAAACATTTCTTTTCATGAAAAATAAAATAAAATGAAGAAAGAATAAAATGAGTGACGTATGTTTTGTGTCTATTCGTCAAACTATTCTCCTAATCATCCCGTTTCATGGGATGATACAGAAGAATTGTTGATAATTATAAGTTTTATCGCATCTAACATTGAGAAGTATAACGCATTAATTCTTGTTTGTAAACATTTTCAGTGATAACCTCTTCAGATAATATTCCTGATTAAACACAACGTGAACACACTGGCATAGAAGATGAAATATTTTCACCATTTTTGAATGGACTTGATGCATTGTCATAATTATAGTCGCGAAAAATCTTGAAAAGTATATTACACTCCTTCTTGTTGATGAACAAACACAACAATATCTTTTTTCATCGACACAACTTCGAAAGACATGTTTTCACATATAGTCAGTGAGGATACTTGAATACTGGCTATAAATCAAACCATCTGAAGAAACAATTTGTTCAGGCTAGTCTCAACTCACTTCACTCTAGGTGTAGGAAGAAAACAACTACTACACTGGCTAATACCACGAAGGGAGTCTGATTATATCCGACAGGTGTCAGTACAGGATTCTTCACTGTAGTTTTTCCTGCATGTGCTGTAGGCGATACAACTGCCACGATAGATTTTCAATTACTGGAAAACACTTGTAGACACAAGTCCTTAAATAAGCAAAGAAAACTTTTCACGTATAGTTAGTGGGCATACTTGAAGACTGGCTATAAATCAAAACATCTGAAGGAACAATTCGTTGAAGCCAGTTTCAGTAGTTGGTTTTTGATAAATGTCAGTCCATTAACCTACAGTGTAGGCCTGAACGATTTGTTCCTTTAGATGATTCACAAGACATGCATTAATTAAATACAGTTCCACTTTCAAATTTTCAATTAATTCCCAGATTATTACTGCCAAACCTTGATCTAGAAAAATAATAACTCATTGGTGAAAAATTATTGTTTTTGATAACTTTAAAATAAACTCAGTCTTTGTAGTCTTTTCATGACATGATCGAACAATCAATTTCCGAACCTACATTGAATTTTTAATTTTTTTTCAATCACTAATTTGAAAAGTAAGTTATCACGATCTAAGCAATGTAATGATTGGAATAGCCAAAAATGCTCGTTTCGTGCTATTTTTTTAATATCAAAAATATATTCTCTTTTCATCAAGTGTTTGAAGGAAGAAACTTACAATTTCCAGACACCAGTAGTATGGAATTCCAAGCGATTACTTGGGAATTATGTGAAACGTTCAAAAATAACAGTTCTTGATTGCTATCACTTCAAATGTATATAGCTGAAATGCATGTAGTTTCGAACGGTGACAAAACGTGTTGTGTATGATTTGTTATTATCGGCGTTCGTTTGGTTCATTAGAAAATACTCAGTTCACTGGAAGTTTTTTGTATTGAGAAAAGAAATCATCAGTCGATACAGTTGGCGAAAAGCGCCAAGTCAAAAGATCTGTAACAGAAATTTTGGTAAATCACTGATGAAGATAGAACAAGTGATGGCTGCAATGCTTGACTTCACAGTTTTTTCTATCCATTTTTATGCTGACGAGTCATGTGATTTCAGGTTCAAGTGATTTCTGAGAGTGTAGAACAGATGAAAATTACAAACGCGATTCAAACCTGACGACAGTACATCCAATTGCTGACCTCAGAAATCTAATCGAACATGTATTATATCCTACTAAATTCCACGAATCAAGTGCGGATAGAGCTTATGACTGATTAGAATTAATTTTGTTGTTTCGGGATACTCAGATGGTTCATTTCGTCTGATATTAACCTCCTGGTACTGACGAGGAGCTAGTACTCCGAAACCGGTCTATCGGTGGTCATTCTGACCAAATAAACCTGTCATATATAGTAAGTTACTTGCGACGAATCTTCCAAATGAAAGGCGTAGCATAGGTGCTTGATGGTTTTACTCCATTTTTCTGCGCGGCATTAGCTGGGTTATTCTTTGTTTTTCTGTCGGGTATCTGCCACACGTAACTACAAAGTCGTGGGATATGTCATATGCACACTTCCGGAATATATTCATGTATTTAATATTTTTTTGAGTCATAGAAAAATGTGTTGTCCTAATAATTTAATCTCTATCTGACTTGCCTCAACGATACGCGAATGATTTGTCAAGAGAAATATAAAATTATTCAAGTACATCACTTATTGACCTGCCTGTTACAGTAACGCTGATTATACTCGTATGCAAGCTGATGGTGTATCAAGTAAATGAAAATAATGATCAAATGTATACGAGAATAATTATGCTATCAACGCTGATAAGTATACAGGGTATTTCAAATTCGATCCTCACCATTGGCATCTCGGAAACTATGGAAGATTCGAAGATGGTTTAATTAGAACAAATTTGCGCTTTGAACTGACTAAAAATATGGATTTGATAAAGTTCTGCATTTCCAAGTCCATCCGGAGATATTCAAAAAAACATAAATTTCGAAAAATGGTTTCTATTTTTCAAAGGATTCGAATATGAATTGCACTTCCACATTGCCACTTTTTGCCTGCTACATAATAGTGTTTTCAGATTTGCTATCCGACGTTTAGTCTTCCGACCACCATCATCAACTTTATTTTTTCTTATGGTCGCTACATTGGGTTCTTTCTGTTTTGAATAGAACCAGATTTTACCTTTTTGATGATGTATCATAAAATATTGTTTTTTGAAAAATTGAAGATATTGAAAAAAAATTAATTTTTATCTTAATAGACTATGACTTTGATGTTTCTGAATTTGACTTTCAATTTGTTATACCCAATGACATTTCGTTATTGTACAAGTCATTGAATTTTTGTCGAATAATGGCTTTCACGAATGAAGAAAAAGAAATATGATAAAAATCTGTTACAAATGTCTATCATATTTCTTTTTCTTCATCCAGGAAGACATCGATGTCCTAACACTGTTTCTGTCGTATTTGTGAAAATTTGTATCATATTTTTTTTTCTTCATTCGTGAAAGCCATTTTTCGCTAAAAATTCAATGACTTGTATAATAACAAAATGTCATTGAGTGTAACAAATCAAAACTCAAATTCAGAAACATCAAAGTCAAAGCCTATTATGATAAGAATAATTTTTTTTCAAAATCTCCAATTTTTCGATAGAGAATGATAACTTATGATACATCATTGAAAAAGTAAAATCTGGTTTTATTCAAAACAGAAAGGAAGATGAAACGTCGGATAGGAAATCAGAAAACACCATTATGCAGCTGGAAAAAATTGGCAATGTGGAAGTGCAATTTATTTTCGAATCCTTCGAAAAACAAAGCCAGAAAAAAAAACATTTACCAAAATGTCTGTTTTTTATAAATATCTCCGGATATAATCGAAATATCGATACTTTCTCAACGGCATATTGTTAGTAAGGTGAATGCGCAACTTTGCCCCGCATTAACCATGTTCGTATCACTCATAGTTTCCGAGATCCCAATGGTTAGGATTGAATTTGAAACACACTGTATAGTCTGCTGTGCCATCTCCTCGTAATAACCTGAAGTGTACAAACCATATTTAGCTTCCGTAACTGAAACTTCAATGGGAAGCACTGATTAGGCAAAAGTGAAACGATTTTTCGGGACAAGAGGCTACATAATTTTATTCTCATAACAAGCTATGTCGAATTATATTGTTGAAGTATTCAATACAATTATTTCCTTGACTTTCCTTTATTTGACAGTTGACACATGTCAAGTCAGAAGTGAAAGTTGATGGTCTTTTTTTGAATTGAAGGGGTTATGTTTTTTAGGAGTGATTAATTTTTGGGAAAGAAAGCTTTCTACTACTCCATCTTGATACAAAAAAGAAGGATGAGGGAATCTTCCAAAGAAAGAAAGGGAGTAAATCTATACATGGATGTGTAGATCATACAAAGAAGTAACTTTCAGACACAAACTGATAGAAAGTCCTCCTGAAACAGCTACTTTCATATAAACATTGAATTACACGAAAGCAAAATTTTTTCGAAACAAATAATTTTATATGAACACTGAATATTATATACAGAAGATACTTTTCTATATTCAGTTTGTATTTCAAACATTCGTTGTGGAATAGAAATCAGATATCTTTCACATGAGTACTACTTTAAATGAATGGTAACAAATTGTACTCACATAGAATTGTCATTTCACTGGTGAACAGTGGTGTTTCTCCTTAAAACACTTGACCTAAGGCTCTCAGTACCAAATTGGATAACATTATAGAAAATACAAACACTACATTCATGAATAACGATTTTCTATGTCACAGAATAAGCTTGAACTGCTTATGTTATCGATGATCCGTTGAATAGTTTGCCAGAAACGGCTAATTAACGCTCATCATGAAAAGCCCTGTATAGAGTGTGCCCCTTTGGAAAAAATGTTTTTATAAACGAATATAATTATCTCATTTGTTGTACAAACAAATGTGCTTCAACAGTTTTGTCATGTCGACAGGAAAGAACGTACGATTTTCACCAACGAGTTTGCCATAAAATTTGACCTTCAGTCATAGCTACCACTTTTCATCTATCTAGTTTGAAAACAAGAGTTTTCCTTTAAGAGTGTCCAATTTGGCCCACTCTGTACAGCAAGCTCAAAAAATCTTTATGAGTAGAGATCCCATCTTCCCATAGGCCAGTTCTATTCAATACGTCTAAGAATAGCAACTCCTCGTGGACATCCTTTTCCATTGTGGAAGTGATGATACCACATATGCTAACTTATCTTATACCGTCCACCATCACCTGGGCCAAAAATTTACTGAATTAAGTATACAAGAAATACGAGTATACAAAAAATTCCGGCATTAAGACATAGCTCATAAATTTTCTGTATACATCAGAAAAACTGTAAATTTTGCTGAACACTGTTTATGTATTTAAGAATACAGTAATTGTAATGTTCTTGTGTAATCGACACATTTAAATATTGCATGAAAATAATACACGGTAGTTGTAAAGCACGAAATGATTTTTAGTCTCGTGCCTTATGGGGCACGAGAAAATCTTAGTATTGGAAGAAAATAACCTAAGCCGAATGTAACTTTTTTGAAGTTCTCGGAATTATTTCACAAATTGAAAAACAAATAACGTCTGGGGTCTTTTCTAATTGAACGCTATGCAATCAATGGTACAGGAAAATAATAACGATTTTTAGTTTTTGAGCGTAAGTAATGAATTTCTGTAAGGCTTTCGTGAAATCAGTTTTTTATAGCAGAAATCGACAACCAAGAATGTATAGCTTTCTCATATAGAGCTCACTTCTTCGAAGATGATTATGTTTTAATTTCCAATATATCCATAAAACAGCTCAATGAAAAAAATTTATTGAAAATATAAAAAACACAAACTGGCAAAACATTATCTCAGATAGTAACTTGGATACTGTAGTTGAGATATTTGTTGCACATTTACAATATGAAGCTGAGCAATGCACCAGTTATATACTAATAAAAAGAAACCAAAAAAAAAGGAAAGACTGGATATCTACATCTTTGGTCAAATCGGTAAATAAAAAAAATAGTATGTATCTACAACTCAAAAAT
>WOGN01005027.1:0-13566 GCA_015342105.1 Leptinotarsa texana | reverse complement strand
AACGAATTACAGCAGAGTGCAGAAGTATAACACCTGATATGCTACAGAATGTTAGGAATAGATTTGAACAAAATCTGTATTATTGTATGGAAGCAAATGGTCACATTTTCAGCACTTGCTGAAGTAGGATTCTACTAAGTCAATTACACATTTCAAAGTACTGGGTTGTAGTTGTTTTTCTACCTAATACCTACATGTTTGAGTGAAATACAACAAATGATATATCACTCGACCCTACTTTTCATTTAAAATTTTAGGGTTGTTACTCACCCTCGCTAGAGGTTTAAAGGCATAGGTAGAAAAATACATCTGATATGTGTCCCCCTCAAAAGCAAACTTGACCTGTCCGAGCACAAAAGAAGGAGGAAAGCGAGGTGCATACTTTCCGTTGGACCACTCTGTATACATCTGTAATTATGTCGTGTTTGCCTTGGATTCAGCTAGGGAAGTAGTTGTTGGGAAAGGTAGATGTTTAGAAATCTCATACCATTTTTTTTTAATACTTATGTATCATGTACATGGGGCTTTGTTCACGAGATGGAGCTATACCTAGTTAACAAATCTTCCTCTCAGACGAAGATTTCATACATGCAGTCGAGCCGCTTTGAAGCAAACTGGCAAACTGCTGTTTTGGTTCACTCGATTGATTTAAGCGTAAACCTGTTGCTGGATGAACGATAAGTTTCTGCGATACTATGTGAGCTAACATGCATGAATGTCCGTCGAATATTTTTTAATGTTCATCTTTGTATTAGCCTGATTTCTATCACGTTTTGAAGTAACATTAATTTCATAGTAGGAATGATATTTCGTAATCTTTCCGCCATTCTCTGGAGAGGAATATTGAAGAATGGCAAGTAAATCAGTCAAGAAGAAAACATATTCAGAGACCCTTGCTTTCCATTATATCCATTCGCATTGCATGGCCAGCCGAGTGCATTTACATTCTCAATTCGCGGCTGCTTTGAATTCCAGATTGAGGGAGTGACTCTACTCGTAGAGTCTTGATGGAAAGTGCATTGTTTCGTCTGTATGCTTCATTTACCTCGTCTTTGTTTGCACACAACGTGAAAATCATTCGAAGTCGATTTCAGATTCAGCTCTCGGTGCAGTCGCTCACCGAAGAAATGCTCGCTTCGCGATTGTGAAATAATTTACTGGAAATAAAAGAAGTTTGCTTGATTTTATGCGTTGAGTGTTTGAGAATAAATTCAGTTAATTTATCCATTTTCGCTTGAATGGACGATTGGCTTGTTCGACGTTCTCTCTCTTCCCAGTTGCTGAATCATAGTATGTTGTTATCCGTAAACTCAAACTTGAATAATTTATTCAATTCGATAAGTGCATATTATCTTATGAAAGCATTTTTTCATGAAAGAAGCAGAGCATTCTCTCTAGACGCACGTTTCGCTAACCATATCAGCATTATCAGAATATAACTCAGTTTTTGGCATCATATCATTCAACATCAGTAATTCATTCAAGCTGTCTTTTCCGAAAGACAGTCGTCAGCAAAATGAAGGCGTAAAGGCGTAAAGAACTTTTTTATCTGAAGTTTTCTGAAATCAACTCAGATAACTTGTTCAGAATTTTCGAATAGATATTTGATGCATGACCCCTTTTGCCTTCTGAATTTTGTTTCATATGTCTTTCATTGAATTACAGGAACAACGTTCAACAGAGATTTGTGGACATATATCAATCAAATGTATTTCGGTTAAAAAATATTCAACCTTATCCCACCCGACCTTAGAGAAATAAGAAATCCCAAAATTTTCAAAATACAAGTGAAAAAATTTATATTACTGAACAGATTAATTTCCTATGGTATGGTAATGGTAACTTTATTCTATTGATTCCGTGATGCATCTAAAAGGGATAAAAGGAAAACCAATCTCTGTTGTGTCCGTCTCCGTCTCAAATTCACAATCATGTTTTCATAATCTTCTCAACTTCTCTGTATTTTTTATAGTGCACACAAACTTCTGTTTACATAAAAGGGAACTAACAATGAAGTTTTGTATATCATGAACACTCCAAATTGCTTTAATGAATAACAATTCGATTTGTTTTCCAACCTAACTTTAGTACTAACTTTAGTAAAGACACGCTTGAAAAACCTATTGTACAATGAAACACGTGTTTTGTCTTTGTGAAACTATTCAGTGAAAATCACACAAAATGTTTCTCGAATACGTTATGGATTTCCATCGGCCGATTCCATCACATTTCTTTTCAATTTTTTTCCATAAAAAAGCTAACCGTTCTTGTTATTTCTTGTTCATTCTGAACCTTCAGTTTACATATTTGATGACTATACTATTTTTGAAAGATGCATTCATTTTCTATAGTTAAATTTGAAAGTGGTCATCTCTCCCTCAAACTTAAAATCGTTTATTTCTCAGTTCACATCGTTGGCTGCGATGTTACATTTTTCTTTCACTTCAGCTAATATACAGAAGTAAATCATAGTTTGCGTGATTGGTACAAAAGTACTGAGCCATGTAGAATGTCAGGTTAACTGGAGAAGTTACAAATGTTTGCATAGCATGGCAGTATATAAACAGAACAGTGTATATCTCACTTAGGTCTCGAACTGATAAAGATAAATGCAAATCGTGTTGGAAATTTCTACAACGTTGAAATATTAATGACAGACCTGGGTGTAGTGGCCCTGTTATTTTATGAATACAGGAATATTATGGATATACACCAAGAAGTTAGTTAAAACATAAATAATGCTGCAAAATCTATTATTTTCAATAATACACTCAGCTGATATAAAGTTGGTCAAAATAATAGATCTTCATATGATCAATCCCATTGATCATGAGACTCCATTAATAATAAAACGGTTATTGAATATGAACCTTCATGCAAGTAAGTGAACACGACGTTCTTCCGTAGCTGAAACTTGTGTGAAATGAGAATTAACAGGGCCTCACATTTTAACGTATGATTACTAGCATAGATCAGACGATATGTAGTGGACACTATACGGCCCAGAATTGGGATCAACCAACTTTCACAATGACAGCGAATTTATGAGAAATGCATTTCATAGATAACGGTGAAATTTACGTAAATCAAATATATTTTCTGTCAGAAGTGAGCTTTTTTCACTATCATTTCCTGTTTTTCCTTCAGGCAATATTTCATCAGAGCATTATCCACAAATGTGGAGACTCCGTTGTAAGATATCCAAATTCTTAGTATAGCTATACAAGTTATACAAGCTACATTTATGTAGATGTCATTCGCAAAACTATATTGTATTGACTTGTTTTAATGATATTTTTGCAAAATTATTTAATCAGAGAAAAATAGGAACTGAAATGATATTGATTTCTTTTTAATTTTGAAAGGTATTTTCATATTATATTCAATATTTATGACAAATTTTTAGTTGAATTAGAAAAAAGGCTGCAGGAAGAACTTCAAAATTCAGGAAATTTGTTGACAAAAATAACATACAAATACTACTTGAGGAAGCGGTTTTTGTAAAAATACAATAAACTGTATTAGTTTTTTAAATATTAAAACGTTAACATTATCTGGACTTCCAGTGGAAATACATTCTTCATACTATACATTTTAGTCGCTGCATCGAATAGTTATGCCATTCAAAAATATTAATTTTTCGTGAAGTACATTTTAAAATTTTTGTTGCCGAGTGAATTTAAGTGTTTTTGATGAGTTTTTCGGAATCTTCAAATTTTTCAAACGAAAATGATTTCAATTGGGAAAATTTATGAAATAAATAACCTTTTCCTTATCTATATAATGCAACATTCACATTTTTTATTAAATTATTTTAAGATATCCATTTTTCATTTGAGTATCAAACAATAATTGGCAAGATTCTCAAACGAAAGTTATGATAAGTTTCGATTGTTGAATAATAATTTTCGAAATGTTTCATATTGTACATAATTGTTTCATAATTGAACATTAATTCAAATGACTATGTTAATATGTCCGGTTGAAATATTACTCTTCAGAAAAGGGTTTAACGAAGTAAACCTGTATTCAGAACTTCATACTAATTTTTTAATATTCCTCGGAAACCCTTTGAATTCCATTCAGCTGGCATCTGTCCGACTAGCAATTAAAATTCAAGAACCTAATTAAATTAGCGCAGCGTTCATGAATTAGCTCGAGTTTTAGACATAATTATAATTGGCATAGGATGACCGTTGGTTGCACAGGAGGCCATGCGTTGGCGCTTCGTGACATTCGAAACACGGCAATTAACAAGGATAAAGTGATTACAAACGGCGGTTTATAGCATCCGGACCATCGCCACACCGAGATGTGCAACAGTGCGCCGAAACCGCAATCTAACAGACTGCATGTCTAATTTCCAGCATTTCCCGTCTCCATAAGCGAGAAATGGGGCAGGTTCAAGCAACAATGAGGTAAGGTATCTACATAAAAAATACATATCAGGTAACTAGATCAATAAACCAGAATCAATTGCCAACCTTTTCAAAAACTTCAAGATCAATCATGGATCTTTCATGGATCTTTATGACGGTTCAAAAAAAAGACTTTGTCATGTCATTTTTGAGAAAGTTAAAAAAATATCTGCTTTTCATATAATAATGATTGTCAAAATCCCAAAACATTCCTTCATATTTTTACTACTTTGAGTATGTACGCAACATATTTCTTGTTTAGGTTAGGTTAGATGCAAACTGAGTGTGTCTGTTCGACCCTCCACCAAAATCCCAGAGAGATTATTGTGGCTCACGTCAGTTCGGTTGATAATCTTTCAAGTTAGATGTCAGTGAAACTCTGGCAAATGCTGACAGTGGGCATGAATGACAGTGGGCCTGTTACACAACGAAGGTCAACTCTGCTATCTGGTGACAGCAGGCATTCAGTCTGAAACGATGCCAATAACTACTTGCGGCACTCTTTTCTGTAAGGGATTCAGTAGTTTCATGGTGGTATGACCAGGAATACACATCAGAAACAATTTTTAGGTCTTCCTATTGAGGCGAGTCCGTTTTGATTTTTAGGTCTTCCTATTGAGGAGAGTCCGTTTTGATTTCCACCTGGAATATGGCCACATAGGCAGGTAGATATATATTTCTGTCCTAGACCTACACTTCAAGGTGTTTTTGATCCATATATAAACCAACATATTTCTTCTGTTAGTATTTCCGCCTTCCGCAGGAGTTCTTCCCACTCGGAATTAACACTGTATAAAACAGGTCGTAGTTGATGTTTGGAGACTTCAAGTCGGAGCTCATTCCTTTAATAACAATTACATTTAATGTTTGACGAGTGCACCGTGTAGTATTCAGAATGTATGAAAACATTTGTGGGCCAACCTTAATATCTTCATAAAAATGTTCAATGCTGGATGAATTCGATATTAAATGCAACCTAACTTGTCTTTACGTAGGCTTAAAACTTGTTAGTTTCAGATATGAAACGATTTACAGACGACGACATTTTATAGAATCAAGACGTATACAGATGATACATTCTGAATTTTTGACTGCTATTGAATGTTATGGTTTAGCAGAGGCAATTTAGAATTACAGTTTTATATGATGGGTTCTTAGGTGATTGGATCCCTAATTATCAGATATCTGATAAAGAAATTTAGGATTCATCGCAAGAGTATTATAAAGATACCGATGCAAATTTATTCAAAAACTGGTTCACAAGAAAACTGATTTTGAATATACCAATCAATGATGTCATAGTCGATAGTTATCAACGATTCCCTTACGTTTCAAGCACTAACACAGAAATTGGAATTAAGAATCTATTGTTAACCAATGGTGATACATTTTCCGAATAGCTAATTTGAAATAGTAAGAACTTTCGATAGTCAGAAGGATATTTGTGATAATTCAGCAGCAGAACAGGAATATGTGGTAGTGAGGCTTCATCTATAGTATAATATGTTTTATGCAATTAAGTTCCTTACTATAATCTACATCAATTTAGCCTCGAAGATGAGCCCCGAAGTGGTTTACATTCATTAATTCAGGACGAGGATTCGAGGACCCTGGTGGAGACTGATCCATCACAAACGGTGCATGGGATGGCGGAAGAACTGGGCGTTAGCTCCCATGCGGTTTTTCATAGTTTGAAACGTATTGGAAAGGTCAAAAAACTCGTAGAGTGGGTGACCTACCATTCGAACAGTCGACAATATTTGTCAAGTTTCGAGGTCTGTTGTGCAACCAAAACGATCCTTTTTTGGGTCGGATCGTCACATGTGATGAACAGTGGATCCATCCTCTACGACGAAAGAACACGTTCAGGACAGTGATTAGACACCAAGCAACCACCCAGGCACTTCCCAAAGGCGAAAACTCATCAAAAAAAGACCTGTATGATTGTCAGCAGCTAGTGTGATTCACTACAACTTTCTGTAACCGGACCAAACCATAACAGCAGAGTCCTATTGTGTCCTATTTACCGAAATTTGTTTCAGCCGGTATAGTTCAAGTAAACGTGAAAGTAAAAGTTTGCATCAAAAGAACTCAATTGCATTAAAAATACCAAAATAATGGTTGAATGCAGTTGAATCAACACAAAAACATCTAACAATTGATAGTGTTCACCTACTTCGAAAAATATATCGCTGATCAACAAGAAAATCAAAATTTCCAAATTACCAATTCTCCACTATGGTGAGGATCATTATCTTTAACTATGACACTGTTATTACCTAGGATCAATGTTTTTACTTGCAAAGCCATTGAAAATCCGAAATTATATGTACAAATGTCAACAATTTACGCAGTGCTTACCTGTAACTTCTTCAAATAGTCTAACAATAATCTACTCCAGTCACTGTCGAGTATCCACCAGCTAGTTTTACTATTCATGTTTGAATTATCGATTTAGTATATCTCTTAAAACACTTTACCCTTCAAAACATACCAGAAATACCTCATTCTGAATTATGTTCGCTCTTATCCTCTTTTCGCATGAACGTAGATAGTCGCAGCACGAATACTCAGCAATATAATAATACCAAAACAAAAACTAGCGACAAAAAGGGTTTCGACGTCATCGCGGTCACACGTAAATTTTTGGCACGCAACCGAACGACACGTGACATGATTAAAAACGACTCAAAAGTGTGTTCGGAGCAATAAAATTCCATAACTATGGCGAATATGAGCGTTTCAGAAACCCTTTTCATGTTAATTCAGATCGAATGGGCGTTCAGTATAATTTATGGTACGTTTGATGGTATTTGCGCGAGCTATGGTGTTTTTCTTTAAGGAGGGTTATTCGAATTTGAATTGACTCTTCGGTAATATAAAATTTTATGGTGTCTCATAGAGGATTGTGGTTTTCTCACAAGTCTCTATTTAATTTCACCAATAAATTATTTGAATGGAACGTTAAGTTTATGATTATTTAGTATTCATTGATATTTTCAGTCAGACTTCAAATACATGATTAGGTTGTTTCAAAAGTTGTATCCATTTAAAATGTCAAGTGATTTTGTAGCTCCATATCTCCATGAATACTTAATCTACTGAGCCGTGATATACTGATCGATAGATAATTTTGTGCTGTACTCTGTACATTGATGATATTAATTTTTTCCAAATTTTGGATTGCTACAGTATATGGCGGTATCACTTCTAGGGTCTTTGATCCATTTGGGGTTACTCTAAGTTAATGATTTATTTGGTTCTTGCATCAGTATGATATCGATTTCCTTTTCAACTATCGTTTTTTGTAGAAGGTGGTGAGCTTGCATTCTCCTGTCTGTATTTAATTGTAGGACTTTAATAGCCATGAATTCGCTTTCGGTTACGGTATTGAGCTCATTCCTGAGCCTGTAGTGTCATCTTGGACTACTGTTATTTTTGGTGTTTTTGCCTATGTGCTGTTCTTTTTCCTCTTCCATGTCGACTTCCTCCTGTTGCTCCTTTTTCTTCAGATCGTTTTTTAATACGGTTCCTAGAGTGCTTTTCCCTTTGAAATTTCCTTTGGCCTTGCCACTTTGAGTGCTTCCTTGAATTCGCGGCATTTGGCTGACCCCATATTATGCCCCTGTTCTTCGAAGATTGGACAGTACTTCTTCCTTCTGCATTCACTTTGGTTGAGGTTGATTTCTCCACATTTGAAGCAGTTTGTTCTCCTGTCCGGTCCACCGCATTTGCTTACATTGTGTTTGTGTGACCAGCATCTCGGGCAACCTAACCTAAACTAACATCACTTTCTCATGGAAAACGACGTTTTTACACGCTTTATATTAGCTTCACCTGTATGTATGTATATTTGTATGTTTGTTTGTAACTCTCAAGCTCGGGATCTGTATCGACAGAATTATCGGCATTATTGCTTGATCTATTCGCAGGGAGATGGTGCTGTACGTTATTGCTTGATCTGTTTATGGGCAGATGGTGCTGTACGTCACTATCAATTATTGCTTGAGCTATTCGCGGGCAGATGTCGCTATACGTAACCTCCTTGATAGGTTGTTCAAAAGAAAATCGAAATAAAAACATATTTCAAGAATCATAATTTTGTATTACAGATGAAATATTTAAATATTTACAATTACCCTTGATTCAGTATAAAAAAAGTTTTGAACGAAACGTAAGATACATTTTGAAATCTAATTCGATTAGCTTATTCTGACGTCAAAACAGCCTGAAAAATCAACCAGGCATTTGGCAATGTTAATGTTAAATGACGCACTGTTCGACGTGGGCTTGCGAAATTTCGTTTTGAAGATTTCAGATTTGAAGATGAGCCCCAGAGTAATCGACCTACAGTAATCCAGGACGAGGATTTGAGGACCCTGGTGGAAACTGACCCTTAACAAACGGTATGTGAGATGGGCGTCAGCTCCTATGCGGTTTTTGATGGTTTAAAACGCATTGGAAAGATCAAAAAGCTCGAAAAGTGGGTGTCCCACGATTTGAACGATAGACAAAAATTGTCAAGTTTCGAGGTACTTTTGCGCAACCGAAACGATCCTTTTTGGATCGGATCGTCACGTATGATGAAAAGGGGAGTCTCTACGACAGCAGTAGACGTTCATGACAGTGTTTGGATACCGATGAACCACCTAGGCTCAAAGAGCCTATTCAGAGAGCCCATTCAACAAACACAGGTCGTTTTCTATGGCCGTTTACTTTTAATTGAATTCTGTACAGGTGCAAGCCCAAGTCACGACACGAACTTCGCCAAGTTGTGGTCTGCGAAAGACCGAGTTCTTGTGAGCGGTGCGAAATTGACTGCCTCTGATTATCCTGCACACTCTCACACAGTGGTGATCTTGCAGTGGCAGATCTTGCGTTTCGTCGATGTACGGGTGTTGGTTGGTCCATTACTGAACCGATGGCCTCAAATTCATCCACCACCTTGCAAATAGTCCTCTCGGTTGGACGATTATGGCGACCGAATCGCGTGTTTTACGTATTTGCATGTGTTTGAATGCTATATCCGTCGATGGTGATTTGGCAAAACAAATTGAATAAATGACAACTAATTTGACCGGATAATTCCTCTGAGAGATGACATCACCCAAAGTCGATTATGAGTACTAACAATCGAAACGTCGTTAAATAACTTGGTTTGAAATCTTTCAATTTCTATTTCATTTCAAATTGTCTAATTTTCATTTATTTATTTATTTAATCAACGGCAAAGCTAAACTTTTTGTTTGATATGAAAAGTTACCAGCTGAATTAGTTCTGGGCAGTTTATCTCACTATATATTAATTTGAAGAAGAAACTCAAGTTCATAGAAATTCTTCTTTCAATGATTTTATATTTAACTTGGTAAAGGGTTGACTTTAATCCTATTCATTTCGTTGAATATCCAACTGAAAAGCACAATTCCTTAAGAATTTCTTTTGAACATTCCCAATCAAACATTTTAGTATGGGTCCCATATAATCGCCATGAAATTTAACTCCCAGATCGCGAATAAATATTTCTCTTTTAAAAGCTATATTATTCAATGTATATTCAAAGAATGGTGGTCTCCTAATTTCAGCGAACGTAATGATTCGACACTTACCGATGTTTACCTCTAACAAATTATTTCTACACCTCATGGAAGAAGCTTCGAGATCTTTTCGAAATAATTCAGCATCTTCTAGGCAAGAAATTGCTCGAAGTCTGAGATCATCCGCGAACATTTAAATTCTGAATATTTGAAAACAAACTCTATGTCCAATATAAACAAGTTGAACAGCAGTGGGCCCATATGGGATCCCTGTGGTACCCCTGATGGAACCTGAATGGGCGTAGATGTTGCATTTCCTTATTTTACAGATAGAGTTCTACCAGTTAATTTTCAGTTTTCTGCTTGATTTTTATTTTAGTTTTTTATTTCATTTTAGGGTTTTTTCAAAATATAGTTGTTATATTTTCAGCCATTCATTTTAATTTGCAAGTTTATTTGTTCTTTTAGAGATTTCAAATCGTATTAGATAATGGAAGTCTCAACTAATGAAATTCACCACTTTCAAACAAACGATCCACATTTCTTTTTATTAGTTTGAGGACTTATATCGGATGCACAAATTCATTACGTATATTTATTGTTTCAATGTCCTGGCTGAGAGACATACTGTAAAAATACACCTGTGCAGTTTCTCACTAGACAGTGTATTTTTTGGACATTTGAACGAAATATATGGGAAATATAAACAATTGCCATTGTTTATATTTCTGAAGTATCTTATGGACAAATGAAACAAATAAGTTATACAAACCAGTACAAGAAATCAGACTGATGGAATTGGTGAATAAGACTCAAGACGAGAAAGATGATAAATAGCAATAAAATATAATACAAATTATGATTTCAGTTTTCAGATTCGGACAATAAAAATAAATGAATTCTTTCTAGCATTGATTATGTTGAAAATGTTTCTGAGGGTAAATCTAAGGAATGTTTAGGCATGTTTATTCATCAAATATAGGGCACGATATTATGGATCCAAAATATGTCGTTATCTGCGACAAAATTGCCAGTTGTCGTGGGTTCAGACGAGCGAACCAAGATAGCGCCCAGCATCGTATGGACGATAGTCAACACATAAATCGTTTAATATAGATCTTTATTGATCCTGTCTCGCAGAAACAATAAACAATATCGCTCGAAAATAATGGGATGGTCCGATGATTCACATTCAAGATAAAAATTCGAGAATTATGCCTTTAGCGAACGGGCATATAAACTTGCTTGAATTATTTGCCATGAGAGGTATCAAAGACGTAATTTATGAAATTGAAGTGAACTATATATCGTCAGTGGAAGACGTGGTGATGGCCAGTTTTTTATATCAATCACGCCAAAATTGGTCGGCTGTGAATTTATACTTTAGTAATTTACATTTCATGGAAATTGGTAATGAACAAAAATAATATTGTGTCACTAATTTTTGTGGCGTTGAATGTTCTAGGTTTTTTGATTGAATCAACGCCAAAATATTATCTGATAAGAAGGGATAGATTCCTATAAAAATCCTGTTTTTTTAATCAGTGTGAAAGCAGCCACGACAAGCACTACAGGAAAATCCCTGAAGCGCTCTGGAGATTCAATCCATTTGGAAAAACGTTCTCAGGAAGTTTATTCCACATAAACGCATTTCTCCATATAAAAGAGTTCTTAAACAGTGAAATTCGAAGTGTTCTGAGTTGAACCTCAAACCTCCCGTGAAAGTATCTATAGAAGAGAGATAAATCTCGAACCTTCGATGTTCCAAGCTATCAAGGTTACACGTGATGTTCGCGTCTCCAATCAGGAGGATGGCTCTTTTCTGGAAAGAATCCAGCTACTTCAGGATATGTTTGGGGGGCGGAGCTCCATACATGAGAACAATACTTCAAAGAAGGTCTGATCCGAGCTTTGTAAAGCATCAAAAGTTGCTGAGGTGTGTACAGTTTTCTGGCTTGGAACAGTCTTCCCAGCTTCTGAGAAGTAGCCTTTGCAATTCCAGCGACATGACAACAAACTTATCGAAACAGAAAGCGAAATTGTTTGATCTGACAATAATGTATCCGGTTCGGAGACATTTATCTTCTTGGAGAAAACCGATTCCTGGGTTTTTGTGGCATTGAATTGAACCTGGTTAGAATTTACCCATTTCGAAATCACTTCTGCAACCTCCTGCTGCCGGTGAAGATGTGCATCCCCAGCCGATGTCCTGGAATCCAAATGGAATGACGAGACAAGTGTGGTGTCGTCAGCAAAACAATATATTGATTTCTTGTTTTTTTTCAAATAAGTTTTTGATCTGTACAATCAGGATTCAGACCTCAGCATAGTACCACCACGGCTCTTCTGTCAATTACAGACGATATTTTTCAAGCTGCAGATGAACAAAATTTGACCTCTTTAATACTTCTATATTGCAGCAAGGCATTTGACACTCTAGATCATGAGATATTGTGTGACAAACTTGTCTACTTCAGTTTTTCAGTTGTTGTGGATGAAGTTATTTCAGATGCTCTGCCGGTATTAAAGGGAGTGCCACAAGGATCTATCCTGGGCCTTTGCTTTTTAGCTTGTATATTTGTGACTTTTATCTGTTCGTGAAACGATCTCCAAGCCTTCTTTGACATTTCTACTGCCCATAAGCTCAAGCTCAATTCAGACAAATCCGCAATAATGATGTTCGGAGCTAAGAAGAACAGAGAGCTCACCAACTCTATCTTTCAAGTTCGCATCGAAAACGATATACTTGTTGTTTGATCTCTATCTTCGCTTTACTAAACATGTCAGCTATCTGAACCAATCTTCTTATAACGTTCTCAGACAGCTTTTTCCTAATCGTGATTTGCTCAACACAAACTAAAAACTTATACTATGCGAGTTTCTGATTATGTCAAAAATTTCATATTGCGACAGTATTTATGGACCTGCTTTGAAACAATCGGATGCTCTCCGACTACAGCGTATTCAGAATAGCTGTCTACGTTTCTCGTTTGGTGTACGGAAATACAACCATATATCCCCAGCAATGCAAGAATCAGACTGGTTAAATGTTGAGAAACTTAGAACTCTACACCTTTTGAAAACTCGACAACCTGATTACTGCTGAATAGGCTTAAAACATTTTCTACGACTAACTGCTTTACTACAAGGAACAGCTCAGTTTTGGTCATCCCCAAACACAAATTTTTCATCTTCACCCGCTACTTCTCGTATAATGCACCCAAATATTATAATCAAGTACCCTGCGAATTTCGATCATACACCATTGAAAACTTTGAAAAAAGACTGAAGACTTACTCAACTCTTTAGCTTCTTATCCTAAATTAAAAAATAACTAATGTTTTGATATTGTAACTCGACTTGATTTCTTTTTTGTAGTTATAACAGCCTTGGCTGTTACTCCGCCTATTCACCATATACTGGAAGTTTTTCGTTCCTTGTTTTTGTTCCTCTATATTGTTTTATTTTATTTTATTTTTGTCTATTCCATTTGTATTTTTATGGTTAATGAAGAGGTATTTTTTTTTCATCGTAGTGTGCGCTGGTCAGGCCCTATCCCCCGAAGCCCTGATACATTCGGGAGGGCGCGCCAGCATTATCAACCAATGACCACT
>WOGN01005026.1:0-13567 GCA_015342105.1 Leptinotarsa texana | reverse complement strand
TTTAAATTGTAATGCTACAAGATTATCTTTCGGACAAATAAAATTCATGTCAATCGAATAATCCATCGTTGTTTTATTGCAACTTGAAGTTCTATACCTCTATAAAAAACACGCATTACAATTGTCTTTTATTTGTGTGAAACCGTAATCAAGGAATTCGTCTTGGTACATTCTTTTTCTATTTGCTGCCATCTTAAGGGATACAGAAAATAATAGTTGTGAAATACTTGAATTGAATTTTTAAATTGAGGTTTACCTTGGTCGATATATCGATGATTAATGATAAAATGGTGGTTTTGTCAGCAACTAACTAGTAAAAACTCGCTCTCTGACTCGTCAATGTATTTGTATCTTGACGGCATGGCATGGACTGAGCAGGTAGCCGGGGGCTGTGCTTTACTGCGCAAAGATATAACTCGAGAACACTTAGTGGTGGGGTGAGGTGGCGTGGCCTGCATATGTCGCAAAACTTTTTTAAATTGAAAAAAACACTAACAGGTTTATAAAATAGTAAATTAAAAATATAAACTTTTAACTCACAAAAGTTTCATTTTTACCCCCAAAAATTTAATTTTTACCCCATTTGGGGTAATTTATCCCGATTCCCCGACCGCTGGTTCAGAGCTTAGATCAAACGATGAGGTCACAAATTCAGTGGAATTTCCAGTTATTTAATGAAGTTATAAGATTTGCTCAGAACTCATTTCCTACTCAGGAACCCAATCATACATGAAACTATAATATCAATATACTTACCAAGAACTTTTTTCTCCAGCGCTCGCGAAATATGGCCCTGAGCCGCTTCGAGTTCCAAGAAGTTAGTGAACTTCTGGAGAGCTTCTTGAGCCTCTGCGCTGCCCCGTGTTAAGCTTTGTGTGAACATCACTTTGGCCAGCTGATAAATGACTTCTTCTAATGAGTACTCTGTGTAAAGAAAGTCTGCTAACCGTAACCGCTCCAGTAGCTCGTCGTAATCATCTTCGATAACTTTGTCGTTTCCTGGAACAAAATGGAAATTGTGAAACATCTATCTGAAAGTAGTTTTTTTTCTGATTATGTTTCAAACTCAATTAAAACACTCAGTTTTCTGAAAATTTTCTAGTATCACACTTAATTTCAGTTTGTTTTATCCGTGAAAGTGCTAGACCTACTGACAAGAAAATGTTGAGGACAAACATCTGTATGGAGTCTGGTATGACATATTTCTTCAGTCAGAAAGAATTAACTTGATGATGATGTTAACAAAGATATTCCAGTGACAAAGTAAAGGATGCCAAAATTATTCATGAAATACAGAATGAAAAACAGTCATAAAACTCCATTGTACAAGAGCCTCACAATTAATGATCAGATTGAAGATAATTTAATTAAAAAAACTCAGAGAAAGTAATTCAATAACGGAAAAATCCTTAGAGTATCTGAGCATATAATATATGAAAACGAATAATTTTCTGGTATTATTATAGAACTAGAACCAAGCAGGATATTCATTAGTGCACTGCAGAGAAGTGGAATCAACAACTGGAAATGGCTTCAAGTACCCAATCAGATTTGGTATGATTGAGTGGAAATCAAGGCAAATATAAAACCACACAGTTGACGTATAGACGTGATTAGTTTGTTGTAAAAGGAATGATAAAATATTGATGTAAACCTACAAATATCAATGGTACATATTCAATTTAATATGTTTCCGAATAAAATTCAAAAATACACTTTATTTTCTTATTCTTGAAAAGTGTTGAAATTCCATCCTTCTGAAGAAAGTGCCTGTCCGATTCATGACCATAAATCAGCATCCAAAATATATATAAAAGCACAATAATTTTATATGTATTATAAATCTTAAGTTACATAGACCCTAAATGAGCTGAATGCTTCCAACTCAGGTTTTACTGATATAGAGAATGATCCTGCATACATTGAAGAGAAAATTATGTTTTAATGTATCACTTCATTCCTCTGAATGGGAATTGCTCAGAGAGTTGATACTTTTGCAATAGGTTTTGGATCAAAACTAGTTTCTTTTACAAATTAACTTGACATGTTTTTGTATTCTTCACAGCAGTTTTTTTCTCTGGCAGTACGTTGCGGTACGTTTTCGATGACACACCCTGTGTGTTTGTTGTGTTTTTCAATTATTACCTTCGAAACAATATATGTTTCATACAAGTTATTTCCTTTCCTTACTTGCCAACAAATGGTTTTTTTGAAAAAACAGCTTACATATTGTCGTAAATATTGTGACAGTTTTTAATTTATTCCGTAGATCTGTTTAGTTCCTCAATTCCAGATTATATGAAATTGATTATTTTCTACAATAAGTTTGAACTATCACTAAATAATTGTCAACAGTCATTAAATAAAATTTTGAAATTCTCACCAATATTTTTATCCATTGTTGCAGAATGTGTGTCTTCAACAATCCTCTTTTTGTCCGCCTTCTGACGAAGTTGGTTTATATTAAAATTGCTCCTGAGTTCAGGTTTCTCGGAATATTCGGTTTTTTCATTGATATCTTGTTGTTTTGGTAACATTTCTTGAACCTGAAAAGACATACAAAAATAAATGATGAATTATCAATTCCTGAAATTGTCTTTTTTAACACCCAAAAACTATCATATTTGAGTTCAAACAAGTTACTTATTTTTTCCACAAAAACTAATTCATTTGAAAAGCGGAATTTTTTAAGCTTTCTACTCTACGAAATTTCTTCGGGCAGCAGTTTTTCAATATTTCAGAAATAGTTAGTATAACTATCCAAAAGCCACAAGACGTTTGTTCCTTGTGAATTTAGTGGCTGCGAAGAATATCAAGAAACTCGTGTAGTGAACATCGTGTTAGTACAATAAATGCAAAAATTATTCTGTAGGGTTACCTGACAATTATTTGCTGTCTTCGAGAGAGTATTCGAACAGTTAACTGGAAAAAAGGTTAACTGGAAAAGTGGCTAAAGATGAGAAATTGTAAAAAACCCATTGAGATTTATGAAAGCGGAAGCAACGGCAGACGGAATAAGAATTTCTCTTGCAAAGGTAAGAAGGAATAGTAATAGTAAGTGAAATTGTAACCAATATTGTATTTAAACTTTGAAGGTTCAAGAACTTGTAGCTGAGGCAACAGGGTTCGCGTGCGAGCTATGCAAAAAATCAAATCAGAGATGAAAAAATAGAAAATGGTAAGGAAAAAAAACATTTTCAACTATAAAAAATGTCAAATCGCGATGGATGATGATGGATTTCGATGTAGAAATGTGAAAAATAACAGGAAAATATTGATGGAATTCCAGCCTATTCGACTACTTAGGATAGAATTCTTGAAGAAAATGCGGACCTATAGAGAAGAATGTTGACCCTATTACTCATATGGATTAAACATATATTCACGCTAAACATATCCATCAAAAAGGTTGGAGTGATGAAAAGAGAAATGAAAATTTCTATGTTTTTTACCACTTTTATTTGAAACTAACGTTACTGTTTAAGTTTGAAAATGTCCATATAGGACGAAACTGCAGTAACGTTAGTTACAAATAAAAGTGGTGAAAAACATAGAAATTTTCATTTCTCTTTTCATCATGATCTCCTACTACGTAGTAACGGCTACATCCATCAATTTATTAGGTTGGAGTGATCATACCTGTTAAAAACAATGTATCAATAGTAGGAGAAAAATCATATTATAATCTGTAGGTAACCAATCTTCGAAAATATTATATAAATTTTGTTTATGAATATTGTAACGAATCTGACCGATATCTCAGCCAGTCGAAACGACTAGAGAGATCTGGAGTGATCGTTGCCGATATAAAAGTCAGCTTCCCGTCCCGAGGTGGCAGTCTGTATTCGGAAATCGAATCGTGCGTTTGAATAAAGAATTCGGACAGTGAAGATAAATTAAGCGTTAGTTGCTAAGTGTTGAAAATAAATTAGTGGTGATAGTGAAATATTGTTAAAAATAAATTTGTTTAGGACAGACAATTCTTTAATTCGTTACAATATAATTGTATGTTATTATCAACAGTGCAAGTAATGTTTTGTATATTTTCTACCTGCTATGTTTCGTAATCATTTCTAGTAACTGTGCATTCCATTAACTGTCAATTATTCGTTATAAGTTTATCCATTTTCTCTCAATTGATTCATCTCTAATGAGAAATACAGAGTAGGGCAAATTGGATACCTTCAAAGGAAAACTCCTGTTTTTGAAAGTGATGGCTGATAACTTTCCACAAATGTAGCACACTTGATGTTTTGCTAGAGTCATCTTTGAAATACAGAACTTTTATGTTTTTTTCATGAAAACTTTGAAATGAACACTTTGATCAAGTAGGCTTTGAACGACGCGGCGATAAATCAGAAAGACATTGTTCAGTAGTAGCTATCAAATGTTGAGAAGGCTTTCTACAGCGATAATTAAAACGCACAGTTTCAATAAAACTAATAACATTTTATACTATATTTACTACTAATAAATTGAAACTTCACCAACAGTAATAAAAGAACAAACCATGAAATATAGTTCTTCAGAGAAGTTGTTCGAAATGTCTACCAGCTTCTCCTACACACAGGCGACACCTTTTCTGATCATATTTTGCCGAATCAAATAGTTCAATAGGAGTGAGAGAAGCAAAACTTTGCTTCCATTTCTTATCTAGAATTGGTCGGAAATTTGAAAATAAGATATTTCAACCTTCCCTAGAAGTTAGATCGTTAGATCCGGTGACCTGGCCGGCAAATGGTTTGGCCTTGGTTGGCTATCCAATTATTACCAAAATTTGCAGCCCAACATTTGGTGACAACTGCAGTGCTTTAAGGCGAAGTCAGGTCTTGTTGAAAATATATTTTTCTTAGGTTCATTAGTGACAATTCATCAACAAGGGGTTCAATATTTTACCTTAATATTTTTAAATACCTCTAAGATGTGGAAGTGCTATTATAAATGATCGGGCGAATAATTATACCCCTGGAAACACCTGCCCACACACTAAATCTAAATCTTTCTTGATTTCTCTGCTCCACAATAGAATGAGGATTTTGCTGTGCCTGAATATAAGAATTGTAGCGTTTGAAAATTTCGGCACTGATCACATATAAGCTACATCTGTTGAAATACAATTTAACGAAAAATCACTCACTTGGTTACCACATTCAAAATTTCCTGGTCTGAGTTGATGAACCCTTCCGGTCCTGTAAGGCGTAAATTTGTATTCTTTCAAAATCCTCCTAACGTTAGTTTTTGGTAGGTTTCTTGATATTTTTAAATTTCGCATTAACGTTTTGGGATTATTTTCAACAGCTCGTAGAACGACTATTTGTTGCAACTCCTTTATCTCTATTTGATTCTTACAATTTTGGCTTTTCTTCTCGAATTAACCAACATCAATTGCGAAAATGTCTCTCAAAGGTTGTCTTATCTCCGGATACCTCTCGTGATATAAATTGCTTACTGCTTCTGCATTTTCTCCGGTTTGTATAAAATAGACTATCATATCCCATTTTTCATAATTCTCATACTTCATTGCGAACGTATTTGACTGGTGTTGCCATACGGCAACAGAAATAAACAGTTTTATGCCAATGTTTTTAATGAACATATTTTTCATTAAAAACATAGATGGCGGTATTCACGCCAATAGTTTGTTGCAGTGTCAAAAATGAATATCAAGTTTACGTAAGAATAAATACAAAGAGATTGTTACATTGTTCGAAAATAAATTCATTACGATAGCTTTAGGAATATATTATCAACGTAACGGCGGCAGAAATTACGGGAGTTTGCAAAAAATTTCGAAATCGTGAAGCTTTGGAACTCAATGTTGCCATGTGGCAACACGAGTCCTTTCGGTGGACTACTTTTTTACATTTTGTTTTTTTCTCTAGCGATGGGTTAACTATCGAAACAGCTCTTCAAATTGCGTATAATGATGATTTAGATGTCGACCAAATCTGTATTGAGCCTCCGAATGACGGTGCGATCACATATGAGGATTTCGGTGGGGAGGTGAAGATGATGAATTGGTTGAACCAGAAACGGAACATGTAGAAAAAGTTACTTATGAGGACATTGAATGGATCAAAGGCGATCTATTAGAAAGTTCAGTAAATTATTGTCGTTGAGATTACGAATTTTTTAAAACTATAACCCCAACAGAAATGTTTGAGTTATTCATAGACCATGACGTACTTTCTTTACTGGTAGAAGAATCAAACAAGTACGCGCAATTTAAAAACTTGCCATCTCCTCAAATTACTTTGGATGAAATGAAATGTTTCATTGCTATTCTGAAATTGTCAATTACCTGGAAAAAAATTACTGGAATACTGATTGCGATCTTCGTAACCAACTAGTGACGGATGCAATGAGAAGAGACCGATTTTTAACAATTTGGCGGTATCTACACTGCGCAGATAATAATGCACTAGATCCAAATGACAAATTCTATAAGCTGCGACCTCTAAGTGATCTACTGTGGTAAAAATTTCTGATTTTTTTTGTTCCAGAAGAAAATTTATTGGGAAGTAGAATCTTCAAGGAAAACATAGTAACACTGGATCCATTCACAAATAAAGCTATAAATTTTATGCTGTTGAATTGTATCTCATGGTATTGAATAGTTCACATATCAAGAAAAGAAAACAAATAGCATTTCATTTTTATGTTATTTTTGATTTAAATGCTACATACTTTCGCAAAATTCTAAAATAAATGATTTCCGTTCTTAATGGGTTAAGATTAGTTAGATCTAAAGAAATGAACTTCAAACATTCAAGCCAATCTACACAGTAGGATGAATGGACTGACGCCTATCAAAAAACAACTACTACCCTGGTTAATACCATGAAGGGCGTTGGATTATATCCGACAGGCGTCAGTGCAGGAATCTTCATAGAAAATGTTCATATGCAATTGACAATACAACTGAAAGGGTCGACTTTCAGTTTTGGAACAGGTACACTTGCAGACCGGTTTCGGGCTCATTAGCCTCTCATAAGTGCAAGATAGTGTCCATCATCGACCTAAAGTCAATGATATTCCATAAATGAAAATCGAAATTCTTTCATAGTATTCAATCCCTCTTCCCAAAGAAATTAATTTTAAACGTTCAAGCCAGTCTCGAATATACCTACACAGTAGTCTTAATGGACTGAAGCCTATCAGAAAACAACTCCTACCCTCGCTAATACCACGAAGGGCATTCTGCATATGCAGAATATTTTCTGTGAGATTCCTGCATTGACGCCTGTCAGATATAATCCAGCGCCCTTCGTAGTATTAGCCAGGGGAGTAGTTGTTTTATGATAGACGTCAGTCCATTCAACCTACTGTGTAGGTATAATCGAGACTGGCTTGTGCGTTTAAAGTTCATTTCTTTAGATTTGTTCACTGCCAGTCTTCAACAGTCATCTAGATGCTTATGAGAGCTTAGTAATAAGTCAATTATTTTTATGAATAATGATGGTGGACCGATACTTAATAGTTTACAAGGCAACAATGTGAAATTAATTTTGAGACATTTAAAACCCAGGTACCTAGCAAAGGTATCTTTGTTATAAATAAGGCCAATATTGTATGTAGACTCAGTACAATCTTCCTCTTGAAGATGATCACTTGGTGATCGAAACACGTGTCAAGGTGTTAAAAATAACGGTTTGATGTTGGAATAGAACTCCAGTAGTATTCAGTGTGAAATTATCATTTACAAAATTTGGAAATATGTGCTGATTTACATAACAATGAAAGCACATCTTTTGGGGTGCATCTGCTATGACTTTTTGGCTAAAATATTATCTTTGGAGTGAAGGCAAGAAATTGGGTAAATTAGTTTTGAATACTAGTTATAGGAGTTTTACC
This sequence comes from Leptinotarsa texana, assembly GCA_015342105.1. Classification (NCBI taxonomy): domain Eukaryota; kingdom Metazoa; phylum Arthropoda; class Insecta; order Coleoptera; family Chrysomelidae; genus Leptinotarsa; species Leptinotarsa texana. The sequence continues at coordinate 5,713 of WOGN01005026.1, read as the reverse complement.
TTTGAATTTTAAAAACAGTTTATTGATCATGAAAAGTATTCTTAAAGCTGTCTCGATATTGAAATTCTCCAAAAATGGCATATCAATAATATAAGGTAAATATGAGATCTAATATATGGGATAATTGGTATGCAACAATCATGATGAAAACGAGGATCGGAAATATGGAAAACTCGAGTTTTAATTCTGATCAGATTGACTTGTGTAGAATGTATGGTACAACTAATAATTAAAAAAACTGCCACAACTGATATGTTTATGCTACGAACTAATGCGAAGAATATCATTGTCCGTCAAGAAAAGCTATCAATTAATCCTCATTCTCAGTTTCGATGGTATAGTATATGTAAGGGTTTCGGTATTGAATATATCTTCATAGTATCTCAGATATTCCATCCTCAGGGAAGAGTATATGTCAAGAACATATTTCTTCGTGCCTTTACTGTAAAAGTGAGTATATTAATCAGACGGTGGCAATATTTAGAGATCGTGTTGATTCAGTTTCTAATAACGACTCTACTTTCGTTTGACTTTCCTGAATAATCAAAAACAAGAAGAGTCTTGATTTATTTCCATAATTATCAGACTTTCATCCATGTGTAATATATGAAGGTTTATTAACTAACCTTCCTGCGTCATATTTTCATGGCTTTCCTTCGTTCCTATCGAAGATCGAAATTGTCCAATACTTTAAATTTTCATCTACTAATAAAGAATGTCATCTGAGAAATGACTTCCCTGACGACAGTAGTTTCATTCAGATGCCTGAATACTTCTTCTTCTTCTAGCTGTAGATCTCATTAACCGAATAGAATTCAGTTTAAAGAAAAGCAGACCCCTTACTTTCCATCAAATTATAATTTTTTTTAAAGAGGTAATGTTAAGGTACACAATGAGCTACTTTGAACTCACTTCATTTTCACCCAATTACCAATGTAATTTCGCTATTGATTGATTTTTTCAAAATCTATGAACAATAATTGGAATTTCAGTGTGATCAGTTAATGTTTCTTATATCACCCCCAAGAGTATTCAGAGGTACACTATCCATATTGATGAAATATGTGTCCAATATTTTACATAACCATCGTATGAAACATCCTCAACAAAGTTGTTAGTCTTATCATTCATTTATATCTTAATATTACTTACACCCACAATTTTGTAGCACCCCTGATGATGGTAACAATTTATTAAATTTCCGAAAGCTTGGACAAACTTTAAAGAGTACTCTTTCATTTGTTGCAAAGCCCCACTATTTGTGTAGTTCCATTCCTAACTAGTCAGCAATGACTACCCTTTCTATAGTAATATATAATAAATATTCCGTTTATATAGATGAGTGGGAAAGTAGGGATTCAAATAACAGGGTGATAATTGAAAATATTTCTGAATACTACTTACTCACATTTATATACAATCGATGCTTCAAAAATACTTCACTAACTTTCTTCGAAAGCATCTGATAATTCATCTTCCATACTCTCTCTTTCACTATCACTGGCGTCATTTGAATCAATAATGAATTTATTTCCACCATTAATATGGAAGGGTTCAATCTCCTTATAGTCTTTTTCAACTAAAATTACTGTTTCAATCGTTTTCTGCCTGTCTTCTTCGGTAATATTGAATATTTATTCTTTAATTAGCTCTATTAACTTCATATAAAATTTTGGAAAATTATTTTAACGCCTGACGCTTTGTTTCAATTCTCCCCAAATGATGTGATTGAAAACACAAAAATAGGGGGCAAGTCTAAGTATGGTGTGTCCATACTTTTCAGCAATACTCTCAAGGGCATACACGTTTTCAAATATTTTTATGTCTAAAATTTCAAGTAGTTGTACCTAGTTTTTGGTATAGTAATCTTCATAATACAAATTGTTGTCCTTTAAAAAACTTTGCATTTCATCTTCCTCAAATTTTTATCCGGTACCTTGATGAGCTGTCGCGAATGATGGGAAGCGTTGTCGAGAACTATTATCCAAATTTGGGATCAATGTATTTTCAAACCATTAGTCGAAAATATTGACTTCCATGTTCTTATGGTAGTTAACGTTGCAGTCAGTTTTTTCTACATTATTTCAAAGAGTTCGGAACCCATCCTTCACTTCCTCAGCAATGCACAATGATTAGTCGCAATGCTTCGTTTGCAGGCATGTTAGGCGTACACATTCTCGAACCATCAGTCCACCCTTTCGTAACTGTGTTGTGAGTGTCATACCAAGTTTGTTACACAATTCCACTATTCTTCTGCTTTCCATAACTGCTTGACGTTTGTTTATTATTTTGATTCTAAATTCTAGTTCCTTTATCCAATTCTGAAGTTTAGCAGCTCACGTTACTGCTGAAAGTATTCAATTTTTTCCTTATGATTTTCGTTGTAGGAATCTCATTACTTTTGTAACAGTCGTACATTGTTTTTTTCAATGATTTCATTAGACGAACATCTAAAGGTTTTGGTAATCCTGTATCATATCGCGTCTTGCCTTCATATGGTTTGTTTCTGACTATTTTACGTACAGTCCACGTGGACTAGTTCGCTGCCGTTTCATTTCTATGTATTGGTTTTTTGGCCTTTGAGGGTGCCGCCAACTTTAAATGTGAACAATATCATTTACTTCCACTGAACAAATCAATGAGGGCTTATATACTTTTTTTTTGATCACAAAAGAAGCGATCTCACAAAATCAAGTATTGTTTTTAGTTATAGCATTAAATAATTGTTTTCCATCCAGATTTTCACTATTTTTTTTTTGTTAAATTCATTATTTTCAAAATATGTGTATGGAGAATTATATTCAAACGGTACTTTTGAACCGTAAATAATTGAAGAGAAAACAAAAACGGTATACTTGGCTATTTCAAAGAATTTCACAGTTGTCTGTCATTTCTGACAGTAATCAATATTACCAACGGTATTCTCCTTGTAACACTCCTCTGACTTTTTGAAAATCTTACTGTTTTCTTAAATCACACAATGCACGAACAGGTGCTATTTGGCACATTTAAAAGAACTCCACCCACAGCTTCTGATTAGATTCTTAAATATGTATCACAAAACCCATTTCACATTTTTGTGGGAAAGAGTCTGTTCAATGGAAGATCGGCAGGTCCAAAGAAAAGGCACAAAAGGACCACTTTGTTAAAGTGACACATTTAATGAAATGTGTTTTATTTATGGATGAGGTTTTAAATTCCTTTTTTCATTTTCTATGGCCATTATTATTTTCTTATGTTAATTCACTCACAGATCTCTATAACTTCATACCAGTCATTATATATGAAAGAGGCTTTTGTGAACCGCCTTTGTAGATGTTTTGTATAATAAGATGTTTGAGGAAAACAAATATGCAGTGGTTGACACGTTGGATTATTTTATGATAAATAGTTGACTCCCAAATTTCATAAATAGACCGAAATCGTTATTTGTTCCAGAAACTGGTTTTTGAAATTTCATTCTACTTAGATATAATGTATATTTTTGAATATAATTTCTGTATTTTCTTATTAACGATTAATGAATTGAATACATTTTTAGTGGGTATAATTTGAAATTTCATGACCTATCAGAAAAATTCGATTAGAACTGAAGCAGTGAATATTCAAATGCAAAATATATGAGTAGGTAGGCTGCAATCCGCGAGGCTTTATTGTGGCTCACAACTGTTCAAACTCTACCAACTAAGCAGTTTCTCAACAAATCCTATTAATTTATCAGGTGGTGAATTCTACGTGTGGACCATCTTTTTTGGAATAATATCTACGGCAGCCATAATGCCACACTAGAGATATTTTGGTTGATTGGCCGACACTGAGGTTATCAAATGTTCAAGGTGCATTATAGCCACCTTAATGACCGCAAAAACATTTCAGTGAGTCAACTATACCTGACAGTTCACTAGATTCCGTAACATAGAGATTTTTCGCTTCTTTTTGGATGAATCATCATTTGACCCTAAGCGTTTGCTGAACTGTTCAGAGGTACCTTGCTTCCACTCATTATGCAGATCCTATTTGTGCTGCTGAAAAATTCGATACAAGGATGATTCGTAAGATATCCGGCTCTTGTAGAGGCGATAAATCGGTTTTTGGTTGCACCACCTAGTTCCCTTGGTTTGTTGAAAAACTGAAGAGTTCTTGTTCTTGATCCGATGTAACAGGACTTAATAGCTAGGGTTGTATTTAATAGTGGGAGATGGACGTCATAACTACAAATGAAACGATATTTGAAAAATCTTCGATCTCTGTAACCAACCATATATCATTTTTGATATTATAACTATAAGAAAAATAAGAATATCAGAAAATGGAAAAATATGTTATTGTATTCGAAACGTACTATGACGATGTATTAATAAATATTCGATACAACGTTTCATGTCAACACTAAACTCCACCCCTGGGATGGGGTGGAGTGGCAGAAAATAACTTGATTAGTTTGAGTGTAATACAAAGGTGGATATTGAGAATAATATTAAAAAAACATGAGGAATTCATCGGATCTACTTTATTCCGAAAACTATATATTTGATATCAGACAAATATTCTGCCAAATAATATTAATTTCTATAAAAAAAACGAATTTCTCTCCAATCCATGGAGCATACATATAATAGAAGAACTAAGATGAATTTTAAAAATGTTCCGTGCCGTGAAAAGAGTATTGGGCAACGTTCCATAGAATTCTTGGCTCCGAAAATATTTAATTTGCTACCAGATGAAATAAAAGTTATTAAAATTATTTTTCTTTCAAGCGTCATGTAAAAACATGGATAAACAGAACTGGTAGAATAATATTCAATAATGTTATCAACCTGAAATTTTTCCGATACTGTCACACTTACCCAGTATAGACTTAGAAACACGGAATTGATACATTTACACTAATTTGACGCATTCACCTTATTGTGACCCTTTATTCGATATGACTTCCCACCTAGATTATGTTATAAATTTACTTCTCTGTATTTATATATATTTTCTTATTCTTTCACGTATCACGCACAAGCATTTTTGCTTCAGTGATTAGTATGTTTGTTTTCAGAAATTGTTTTAATTTATAAACGTGTTGTAATTTGTGTTTTATCGAAAATAAACATACGTAGTATCATTTATTATTATTATTGCCGTCATCAACTTTTTTTTATAAATACGGATCTGTCTTCTTTATCACATGTATTGATAAAACAATGAATTCACAATCCAAGGGTATATCATATTTGATATTTTTATAGCGTTTCATTTGAAATAACCATCATCATTAGTGACCATGATCAGTGCAAGGTGAGTAAAGAAAATTATCACCAAATAATTGAAAGCTATATACACCAAACAATTTAGCAATGTTGATTTTTTGATAGAATAGCTTCATTGACTGCATATATTTTATCGTGACTTTTCTTGATGAAAATCATATTGGAACGAAATGTATTCAAATTTTAACCTTGTTTGATTGTATTTGAATAAATACGCCAATAAGGCTTTAAAGTTCTCGTTCAAAAAAATCTTCGATAATATACAATAATAATTTAATAACAAATGTTCAATCTGGATTTCATGCATTTTATAGTACCACCACTGCTTTTGTCAACATCACCGAATATTTATTCAAAGCAACTGATAATAATGAAGTAACTGCCATGGTACTCTTGGACTACAGTAAAGCATTCGATACATTAGACCACAATATTCTTCGTAGGAAAATGTCATT
>WOGN01005025.1:0-13287 GCA_015342105.1 Leptinotarsa texana | reverse complement strand
GCAAACAGATTACTAGGTTATTTAATAAAACAATCATTTAATTTTACCAATGTACATTCTCTTAAAATTTTGTATTATAGTTTAGTAAGACCCAAATTAGAATTTGGTGCAATAATTTGGCATGGAGAATACCAGACTACATTATTCTTTCTAGAAAAAATTCGAAACAAATTTTTAAGATACCTATATTACAAAAAGCCTCATGTATATCTCGATTATAATGTAGTTAGGACTACCCATCTTAGACATGAATTCGAAATTCTATCTTTGGAAAATCGACGAGTGCTTAACATTTTGATGTTTTTGTTTAAAATAAATAATAATAAAACTAATTCACCAACGTTACTTTCTTTACTGCGATTCAATGTGACTCCAAGGAGAATGCGCTCTTCTGTTACATTTAATATCCCTGTTTTTCATAAAACAGAAAGCAGGGGAGCCCACGATGCAAAATAGGGATTTACTCGAGGGTCATTGAGAAATATTAGGTTGCAAAGCTTAGATGATAAGAGAAAAAAACTGTTATATTATATATACCTTTTTATAGGTGTGGGAAGCGGCTACAGATTTTTGAATATGTAAAAAATACAGTTATTGATAGCATCAATGTCCTACGTATTTTTAATAATGTTGGTATGTTAACCTGATCGTTTGCATGATGTGGATGGTTGTACGTGAGGGTTAAAAGTGAAAAGAAAAAAAATTATCGAGCTCGTCAGATTTTCTATATGGTTTATATATGGTTCATCTTTATGTTTTAGACGTGCTGTCTCATAATCTGTCTCATTATCTAGAGGGATTCGCTTAATCTGACCAAAACAATATTTTTAAACGATATTTTTAATTCATTCAACTTAATTGAAAAGCTCAGGAAATAGCATGCAAATTAATAAGTGTATGTTTTTTAAGTAGAATACTTAATCATATATCATTTACAAAAATGCTCAAAAAAATTAAACTTTTTATAATCAATTGATTAATTATTGAAGAAAAGAGAAATGAAACTTTCTATGTTTTTTACCACTTTTATATGTGACTAACTTAACTGCAGCTTCATCCTATAAGGACATTTTCAAACTTATATATTGTATGAGTTTGAAAATGTCCTTATAGGACGTAACGTTAGTTACAAATAAAAATGGTAAAAAATATAGAAAGTTTAATTTCTCTTTTCTTCATTATGATTTCCTACCACGTAGTAACGGCTACATCCATCAATTAATTGAATAATCAATCATCAACTTCATCTTCATCACGAACGAGTCTCTGTGATCAGCTGTTATGGCGTCATGGCAACAGAATTCAGAGTGGAGACGGAATGAGAGAGTAATAGACAGAGAAATAGTTGATAGAGAATAAGGAATAGAAACTCGCAGAGGGAAATATACGCATCACACAGCTGCACGCCTTAACCTTTATCGACGAATTTTTGTTATTTCGGCTTGCGAAAATTGTCAGATTATATATTTTTCGCTGTCCTTGAATTATTTTTTTAAAAATAAAAAAAATAATCTACGCTCGAGAATGTCGAAATAACTTTATTTTTTTACAACTTTGCTGCCCTTCCCTTTCTTTACGTCACTCTCAAATTGTCAGATTACTGTCAGATTACACTTTTTAGCAAGTAATTAACTTACCCTACCTTAATCTGACGCGTTCGAGAATTTCTGTGATCAATTTTTTTTTCTAATCTGATCCTTTCTCCCTCACAGGCGGCTTTATATATGGGGCTCATATTTGGTGAAGGTAGTTAACCGGGTACAAGGTATCCCCCTGTATATTATTCTGCGGCGCTTTAGTAAATCTAGAAATCCTCGCTATTATAGAGCTTCTCTTGCAACCATGTGTCGACTAGCAAATTATTATAACACACTCATTGAATTGGATTGGTTAATAACTGAAAATATGTTTAGAGACATTATAATTAAATAAATTATTAATTTATTATCACAATGCTAACTGATTATAATTACTACTCAAATAAATTTTCTTATTTGTTAAATTGAAACTAATATTGTAAATTAATATAAATTATTAGTAATAATTAATAATAATATACTTGTATATTTAAATATGTAATTAGATCCTTAGGTCTATTTGGATACAAATAAATAAATAAATAAATCAGTTCAAACAAGTATGTTCAAATGAATACCAAAACGCACGCCACTGTAGGTAATAAAACGACCTGAACTGTCATAAAATATTTTGTTTGCGACCCGTTTGCAATACAAAAATAGGATGGACCTGGAAAAGTATTGCTAACCCGCCTATACAAGTTGTGTCTACACATAACGAAATCATAAAATTTTGTTTGTGCATTTGTTTATTTTTCACTTTTAGGAAACAGTATAATTGAAAACTTACCAGTAAAACGCAATTTTATCCCCGAAGCCTTTCCTAATGTTCCTATCCAAAAGATTGTAGGAAACATTGGTCGTGGCACCATCCATCCACTTGGTAAAAATCGGACCTTTCGTTATATCAAAATTGAACTTGAAAAAATTATTGCTGTCGACTGGATTCTCCCAATGAAATTGCCTGGCGATATCTCCCCAGAACTCCTCAGGGTTGTCCAAGGACTTCCGATGCATGTCCTTATACTGGGCAAAGGACGACACATACGCGCTTTTGGCGATGTCTGGATGCGGCTGGTAGACCGATTTTTCGGAAGGCATTTTCTGTTTTCGGGAGATCGCGAGAGCTCGGTTAGTTGAATATTTCCTGCCAACTACACTATATGAACTGTCTCCGCGTTATGGGTTCCGTGAATTAACATGCACTCATGGCTTGCGCACTCCGTAGTTCCCAGTAACGATTTTTCGCGATCTGATAAGCACGTTATTTCGATAGGAAGTATGTTCGATTCACGTGGGCCGCGGGCTGGAGTTGACCAAAGTATGGATCGGATGATTTTTGAGACAACATATATCTTCGAGGTTGTGAAATAGACTTCAGAAAATGAATGCAATCTCCATAGGTTTTCTGGTTAACACAGAAAAGTGACAGTTGTCAACTATAGAAACCTTTCCTTCACTTACTGAGACAGTGTCAAGCAGTGAAAAGGATTTGGGTATTACGAGGTCATCACAGAAAGTGTGGCAAAGTCATTATACCTTTTGTCTTTCTCAAAACCATTTCCTAGCTTATGAGGCAAAAACGAGGCAAAATTTTTCAGAAACAAAGAACAAACTGAAATTTTCACGAAATGTACAGGGTGTTTCAAAGTCGTTCGTCAGCATTGGGATCTCGGAAACTATGAGAGATATGGAGATGGTTGAATTGGGCAAAGTACACATTTACTTGACTAACAATATGCCGTTGAGAACGTTCTAAAGTTACTAGTATATCCAGAGATATGGTCAAAAAAACGAAAATTTCGGAAAATAGTTTTAATTTTTCTGGCTATTTTTCGAAGGATCCGGAAACGATTTGCACTTCCTTATTGCCTCTTTTCCCTACATAATGGTGTTTTCAGGTACAATAAACTCAATATTATAAAGAATTTCAGGTGATCTCAGTTTTCTGAGAATGTTAAAAACAAAAATCACTTCCAATATGAATAAATGCCAAACATTGTGTTTTCTGAAAAAGAGTGTTCTCAATGATCGTTTTTGGACTTTTTCTATAGTTTTAGAATATAAAAAGGTATTTGGATTCCAAATGACACAATTATATTCCAGCTTAGAAAGAACAATGGAGTTAAAGAGTTACAAACAAGTATCATGATTGAATTCACGGCTAGATCTTAAGATGAAGCTCATTTTTCTATAACATTCAGATACTAAGTATTCAATGTTCCCAGAGAAACTGAACACACCAGTAAAAATGATCCCGAGATCTTTCATCTCATTGATTCTCTGTAAATTAGTATGATTAATGAAATAGTCCTTGATAGTGGGTGACTTCTTTCGTTTGAAACTCATTATTTTGCATTTAGTAGGGCAGATACTGAAGACTAAGTAGATAGATTATTGAGATCATCTTGAAGCATATAAGAATCGTTTTCGTTTGCAATTATTCTATACAGTTTGAGATCATCGGCATAGAAATTAAGAATGCCCGATATACCAAGACATGTCATTAACAACTAACACGAAAAGGAGAGGTCCCAAAATCGAGCCCTGTGGAACTCCCGAAGTAGCGGTGAATTTGAAGGAAGATACGTTGTTAAACTGTACGATAGATAGCAGTGAAAGAAATCAAGTGTGTTGTTTGTGAAACCGAATGCTTTTAATTTCAGGGTCAATACCTCGTGGTTAACTCTGTCGAATGCCTTGGCCAGGTCAGTGAATCACTCAGTGCGTTATCAAAAAAAACTATTGTTCAGCCATGTTTCTGATATACATATTACATCTCAATTATTAGAAAGTATGCTGTGGAAAAATTCCTTATGCCTCGTGTGGAGGCTTCTCACGTTCTGGTAGTAAACTGATATATTTTCAGTTTTCAGTAGCCGTCAACAACTATCACGATAGTGGTCTAATACATTCTTTATTATCAAAAAAGTTATACAGTCAAGCTTTGCGAGAAATTTACCCAATTCGAAGAGAAGAGGATAAAATGGAACCTTAACCTACTTAGGCCAACCCAATAAAATATCTCAGATTTTCTGCACAGCAAAGTTGTAAATACTGCTTTCAAAACCAACAACAACTTAGGCATGCACATTAAGAATAACAGAGGTAAAAGTTCAGTTTCAGAAAAATCAGGAGTGTGTGTCATGTCCGATGTTATATATAGGACAAACTGGAAGAGCGTTCAGAGCCCGCATGAAGGAACACAAATATAGTTTCCAGAATGGAAAAATAAGTTCCACATATGCCACTCATTTAATCTGCCCCTCCATTTCCAGAAGAAATGTTTGAAACTTAACCTGTTGGAGAGTATGGAAATAAACAAATTCAAAAACTGTCAATACCTTATGAACAATCAAACTGCATTGAATAATTCAACATTATTGAATCTGTTCATTTGCAGGTAAAATATTAATTGATCTAGTTAATGGATTCATAACTGATCTTTTCAGGTAGATTAATTCTTTAGGTAGACGAGTAGGTAATAGGTTAGAGTATAAAATGGTTGTAATCAAGCGTGTCGCGGTTTTTGTAAAACCCTTTATAGTAAAAATCACCCAATAAACTGTAAAAATTAATTATTTTGCCTACATATTTATCACCCGTCTTCGGGTGATAACGAAGACGATTGTGAATACTAACAATCGAAACGTCGTGACATAACTTGGTTTGAAATCTTTTCATTTTTGTTTTTTATTTTCTGTTAATAATAATTTTTATTTTTTTCAGCTTTTATTAATATTTCAATTTTTATTTGTTTGGTTGTTGCTTGTATGTTAATTATTTGTAATTTCAATTTTTTGTTTAATAAAATTGTTATTTTTGGTTAATCTTAACAATTTTTTAAAACAATTTTTTTCAGGGTTTTCAAATCAATTTATATTATATTAGACAATGGAAGTCCGAACTGATGAAATACACCACAAAACATTGTCAACCACCTTCAAACAAATATATTACTCTACTTTGGACCACAAACAAAAAATAAAAAAAAATGGTTTTTGATGAAAAATGAAACTTTCTTTCTATGTCTTTTTTTCCTTTCTATGTGCAACAATCATTACAGCTGTTTCGTCTTATATGGATATATTTGAACTAATATAATAAAATTTAATTGATAGGGCAGTAACGCTAGTTACAAATACAATTGGTAAAAAACATAGTTCCATTTCTAGGAAAGTTCCATGGTTTTCTAGGTAACGAAGCTTGACAAAATAATACTCAATTGAATCTTCAACCGTTGTATTCGTAATACTATTTTTACATAAAAAAGAATGAGTAAACTGATTACTTGGTACTTGACTAAAATCATTTTTACGTTTGGGCTCACTCCTGAATTTGTTGAAATTATAATATGGGTCAATTGTATTATAATTTGGGCAGTGAATTTGTCAAAATAATTGAGGTGAAAATGGTACATAGTTCATGCTCCAGAACAGATATGCTTTTCAACCGGCATAAAAAATGTTTTTACAATACAGACATTTTATATTTAGAACTTACACAGAAAATATAGAATATAAATTTGCAAATTTTTCATGAAGTTTTTCATATTATCATCCATCATTAATTCATAGTACCATCTTATCAATTTCCAAATGATTTGTCAATAGGGGACATACATCATATATTTATCTATTAATTGATAACTATTCTACAGCCATTGTAGCTTGATTCTCAATTGTTTCACTGAAAAATGTTCGAGAACAAATCATTCACATTGTGTCTTTGTTTATTGTGAATAGTTTGCAAAAAACTAATCAGTTATAACGTTAAATTTTAGAATTCACACTGCCACCATGACAGTGTGACATTTTCATTCGATAAATGATATTAAGTTTTTTGACAATGCTTCTTTTCAGCTAAATACCAACGGAACTTCAGGTAAATCATGTGGCAACTACAGGTAGGTACTATCGAATAATTTGTTTAAAAAACTATTCACCGAACCTGCGTTTCAAAATCACAAGTATATATATATAACAACGGAAGCCTTTTAGAGCCGTTTTCCATCTGGTCTTTTTTATTTTTCTATATCGCAAATTGTTTTCTCTGGAAAGATCTAAAAAATGACATTTTTAGTGTTTTATTCTGGGGGTCCTCATTTCTATTGTTTATTTCTGTCTGTTTTTGGTCATCAACATTTTTTCTTTGGATTTAGTCGGAGTTTTTGAAGTTCTTTTTCATTCTGATTGTGATGGTTGAATTTTTTTTCTATATTTGATATGTAGAAGACCATTTAGCTATCAACTGATATGAGAAAATTTGAAAAAAATCTCGATAAAGGGATCTGACTGTCAAATGAAAAAAATCTAATTTCATCCTTGCTGGAAAGTAAACAAATCCAGAATTACCATGCTCTCTTTCTTGTTTTCTGAAAACAATTTTGAATGGCCGTTCAAGTATTACGTGAGCACTATGGGGGGCGGGGGGGTCTTTGCTTTGCTTATTTTGGATGACATGGGGGTAGGGGAATTCAGATGATGATTACGTCATCGGTAGTTACTTACTTTTTTACACGAATGGCAACCCACACTTTGTATTGGGTTGAAAACGAAACGCATTTTTGGGGTTTCCCTCAAATAATGCATACGTTTAGGCACTCGCTTCAGAACCGAGTAGGGGAATTACCGCACACTGTTCACTTGTCTAAATTTCCTCTATCAGTGTATTGTTTCTTTTGGATACTCCAGCGAGTAGACATATTATAAGCACAAAGTTTAATGTTTAAATAAGATGTCGTTTCAAATAGAGAAATACAATTTATACAAAAAATTGAAAAAATGGTTTAGACTTTCACGGCTGAGGTAAACAGATAAACAGAGCAGAACCTTTTCAGGAAGCTATGAAAAATAAGAATGCTCTACTCGAAAAAAATCTGAATGCTTTGTATTCTGCCAGAGATACTATACCAAGCCGTGCTGAAGTTGATAAACAGATCATCAAGTTGCGCGAGGAAATAAAAACAGCAAAACAGTCTTTAAACAGGAAGGTTCAAAATGCAGTTGCCCAGAAGAAACACAGGGATGAAATGAAAAGAAAGGTAGAAGATATTTGTCAGGAAAATCCAGAAATGGAAAAAGAATATCTCTGAGAGATTCAGTGGAACGTCCTAATCTTGAAAGTAATCAACCTCCACTATTGAAAACAATCGCGGAAATAGCTTTATTTGGGAGTGCAGCAGATGCTAGAAGACGAACATAATCAATTCGCAGCGTAAAACTCACACGGAAATTACGTAAAATAGGATTTGACATTAGTCGCAGTGGGGTATATCTATGTTTGATTCCCAAAAAATCTAATGCTGCAGTGGGCAGGATCGACATGTATCGACAGTCCCTGTTAAGCTCATTCGGGCTCAAACAGATCACCACAAGAGCCATTTAGATAGCAAGTTCGCTGAAACATCAATCCATTATTTAGAGAACATAGCATCCATACTTGGACCAGATCAAGTATTTTTCATATCTCAAGATGAAAAAGGTCAAGTCCCTATTTGCGTAACACATGGAATATAGAGTCAAATTGCCTGATCACGATTGGGTAATCGCTGAGCGTCATAAATTAATACCATCTGTTTATGCTGGTATCAAAATCACGTCCAATATGCTAGAACTACCGCAAGCTGTTGGATATTCTGGACCAACATACATCGCTATTCGAAGTGGAAAGCAATACTCATGCTTAGGATTTCCAGACGTTTTTCGAACTTGAAGAGTTTCAACCGTTAGCTAAAATTGACCATGGACTAGTAAAACCAGTGGTAATCACGACGGTTGAAGGAGGGCCAGATGAAAATCCGCATTATCAAAAAGTCTTAGGGTTTGCTATACAACACTTTAAGCGACATGATCTCGATGTATTGTTTTTAGCTACCAATGCTCCTGGAAGAAGTACGTATAACAGAGTAGAGCGCAGAATGGCTCCTCTTAGTCGGGAACTGGCTAGTTTAAAATTGCCTCAATTGATGAAAATTCAGAAAGATTTAATTTCGAATTTGCAGGAAATGTATTAGCTGAAGTATGGAGTTCAATCGAAATTGATGGCTATAATGTTAATGCAAAATATGTTGGGGCAGGTGAACAAGATCTTCCCGATTTTTCAGACATTAAATGGTATTCACAACATGTGCGTGAAAGCAAATACTTGCTCCAAATTGTAAAATGTAGAAATACAGAATGCTGTATATGCTAAATAGGCCAAGAAGTGGCCTATTTAGATTACTAGACAACAGGTTTCTTCCACCACCTGTAAAAGTAAAACAAAAACAGTTGATGACTTGGTTTTGGATGAAGGAGAGCAATTTCTCAATCTTCCAGTTGATTTAGCTCTACGCTCAAGTGCTTCACTTGAAGATTCATTGATAAGATCCATAAAAAAGTAAACACGCACACTGATAGGAAACTTAGACCTGTAAGAGTCGCTGCTCGTGCTAATAAACTGATGTGCATTATTCAAAATTTAGAGCACCATGATGTTGAATGGCTCGATGAGAACGACGTAGACATTCCAAAATCGGATGACAGCGAGCAGACCCACAAAACTGAACAGCAATCGAAGCAATCCAATGTCATCGAAAACTTAGAATCATGGTTCGGGTTTCATGGACTGAAGACTGTTAATTTGAATTTGATATGTGCACCAAAAATTCAAAATAAGTTTGTTAGGTTAGTAAAATATAATATTTTTGTCCTTTACTCTATGTTCAATACCGTATCAGTAAAATATAATCTCTATCCTGAGTCTATTTTGAAATTTTTCAAATTATAATTATAACATTTTAATTATAATATTAAAGAAACAATACATTGATTGACAAATGTTTACGTAAGCATGGGGAAGGGGGTAAGAACTTTGCTTACTTTTGCTGACAAGGAAGATGGGAGGGTAATAAATCAGCTTACGTAATTCTTGAACAGCCTCTGAAACATTTATATCGAATGATATTTTTTTGATGCTCAGCAAATTATTATTATTATTATTATGTAATATTTCGAATCTTTTTTTTTGGGTTTCAATGATCAGTAAATGATGTGATGATTCATATTTTTCATTTTTAGTTAATAAGTATATTTTTATCATTGTTTTCCACTTCATTTCTTTCAAAATAACATGTGTTACATCTTCAATTACGTGATAATTTATATGTTTTCTCATTTACTGAGGGGTACTTCAGCGTTTACAATTATAGATGTTTGTTACTTTTCCAAATTCCTCAATGGTTTTATCGCTGAACACTTTAATTTGCAATGAGATGGACCAGATTCTTTGCTTTCCAATCATCTCTGTATTATCTCAGTATGAAATGTACACAGAAAAAAGGGTTAATTTCCAGTTATGTGAAACAATTCTCTGGATTCCTGCATGTTATTAATGACTCCAGGTTTATACAATCAATGATTCATTCGAAGATTACCCATGATATTTGGGAGAAACGAGCATGATGCTTTTCTACGATATTGTTATCAATAGGAACTTCTATCCATATCTATTCCAAAGACAAACTGATTTTATTGGGTAAACATAGACGGCGTCTTATTGAGAAAATTCACTTTTATTTTTTTGTCAAGCTTGTTTTCGTTGGCGGATAAGTTTGAAGGTTGTATATATGAGAGACTGAAATTAGCACCAGGCTTCGATGTCATGTAGTACCTAAGAAACTCAATTCAACTTATGATCTATTCTCTTTTATAAAGGCCCAGACGAAATAAAACGGTATCATAGTAGTATTTCTAGTATAATCTGAAATTTAACAATATTTTAAAACAAATTCCTGCTCCAAAACGCTTCATTATCCGGGTACTCATACATCAATCATTTCATGAGATTTGAGATTCTGATTACTGAATCAAGAGGGCGCGACACCCTTCATTCAACAAATGAGTGAAGTGATGAATTAAGAAAGAAATCTAGGAAGCCGTTAACTCAACTAGATACTTATTCACATTCTATTTGAGTACATCTATAATTATTTTCCAAAAAAATAAATTCGTCTTATATTATAAATATAACAACGTCAACACATTTTCTGGCTACATATTTAATAGAATTGACTTAAAATTCCGCCGTGAAGCAGTTTACTTTTCCTTTGGAAAATGTCACAGCAGTAACTATTCATCGATTTATCATTTTCATATTGTCTCTTATATTATAGAATAAAATAAAATTCATTTTCAACTGTGGAATACAGAGATTCATGAAATCAGCATTAACGAGCGAAATCATCGATGTTTCATGTATAAATATAAAATCAGCTAGATATCATGAACCTCTGTCTTCTTGACATTTACTTATACCTACCAACGAATCAATCCGTTATTTGATACTGGTGGACTATATTCTTTCGTCTTTAGTATCTGTCAAAAAGAAAAACATCTCACTCCCAAAATCTATTCTATTGAAAACTACGATCTCGTTACAACAAAACATAAAGTTCTTTCTCAAAGATGAGGTGAATACATTTAATTACATAAATTATATGCCATCTTGATTTTTCAACGAAGTTCGCGATTTTTGGAAGATGGATCTGAAAAATGGAGTAAAATTTCACAATAAAAATTAATCGTGAAGAATAAATGACAGTTAATGTTTCATACATTTTTTTGAATGCGTGTTTGATTTCAACACCATATTGTCCGAATGCATTTTTTGACTTGAAGACTTGCATATAATTTAACGATAAACAAGGAAGGTTGATTTAAATCAATCATCCAAACGAACAATTTATTTAGGCTAGTTTCAACTCCATACATTGTACATGGACTGACACCTATCAGAAAACAATTACTCCCCTGGTTAATACCACGAAGGGGGTTGTATTATATCCGAAAGGTGTCAGTGCAGCAATCTTCACTGAAGTTATTCCTGCATACTCTGTTGGTGAAACACCTGCATCAATAGATTTTCAATTATTGAAACACACTTACAGACCAGTTTCGGGCTGTTTGGCCACTCATCAGTGCAAGGTAGTGTCTGTCACCAACATAAAGTCGATGATTTCCGATAATTGAAAATCGAATTTAATTTTTTCAGAGTATCATTCCTCGAACTAGGTTGAAGTGGACAACAAACAGCAGATTTGTCATCGCGCCATCTGCCTGTGAACGAGATAATCAACCGCATATCCGAAATTTACCCAGTTCCTCGTATAAGGAAAAAAAACTTCAAATATAGTCAGTGAGCATACCCGAAGACTGGCTACAATAGTTGAAGATATATTTTCAGCTTCGAGTCTATTAATAGAGATTGCGTTAACGGTAAGAGAATGCGAGTATTGTTCCCTTGAATTGTAGCAAATTTGACTAGTTTCGGGTTTTATTGTATGATATGAAAATAGTCTCTAATTTCTTTTAATATACAGGACAAACCAAAAATTCTGATAATTTTTGCTGCTCTTCTTTATATGCGAATAAGGTCATGAAATATCTATACAAGGTCTCGTCTAATTTCGGGCACCATTAACTCGGCAATTTTTGAGACGGACCTGAATTTTTGAAGGAATTTTTTGGTCTACGAGGTTCATTTATTATCATAAAATTGAAATTCAAATGTTCCACAGAGTATTTTGATGACCATCAAAAAAACATTATTAGTTTTATTGCTGCCTTGATAATTCGTACTCTATATAACACAATTCATCAAGTGGTCCTAGCGGAGGTGGAATATTCCACTAACACCCCATCATAAAACCCTATAAATAGAAAGAAGTATGGTTAACGTTTTCAAAAAATACTTGTGAGATTTCCACTAGACGGTTTTACAAAAATGCAACACGTATTTCGCCATACAATGGTATCTTCAGGTATATCTTCACTAACTAATTCCACACTTTAAATGCTGAATATACCTTATTGAAGTACCTAAATTTCAAGTACCTGATTTTTACCTAAATTTGTAATGAATTGAATTACCTGTGCTTATTACTCAGTTTCCACATCTGATAAAATATTCAGTAACGGGGAGTTATTCAATTCCTATGGATCATTCAGTAAATTACCCGAATTTCTGACTCTATTGATTTCAAACATTCTACAAGATTGAGTTTTAAACTTTTCTCTTTTTCAGCTAAAAGGTGGTTTGCAAATGTGTAATTGGTCTAACTATTCACAAAACATTCATTTATTCATATATTCATTTATTCTTTGGGAAATGTTCCCCCTGTTTGGCCAATACACAGTTTTGGACAAGAGCCACAAGTCAGCTTGTATACTCCTGATCTATCCCACACCGAAGTTATGTCTTTATTGTTCTTAATACATTTACTCAAATTATTAGTCGTTCTGTGAGCTGAGTTTACGCATTATTTTCTCAAAAAACGGGCAATATTATTGGTTGGGTCACCCAAATATGACAATATCCTATAACTGAGGTTGGCTTGCTTTTATAGTTTTTTGAAAAGTGTGGAGTCTATAATATCTACCTTATAACCGTTGTTAACCGCGATTTGCTTGATCAAACTCAGCTCTCTTTGGAAAGCATTCTTAGACAGTGGAATATTCAATAGTCTGTGAAGCATACTTTTGAATGCAGCAACTTTATTCTGGTGAGGGTGTGTGGAGGAATTATATATGAAAATGTCCGTGTACGATGGTTTGTGGAAAATTGCAAATTCATGTTTATCTTTTTTGAATTGAAGGGGTTATATTTTTTAGGAGTGATTAATTTTTGGGAAAGAAAGGTTTTGGCTTTCTACTACTCCAACTCGATAAAA
>WOGN01005024.1:0-13570 GCA_015342105.1 Leptinotarsa texana | reverse complement strand
GTTTTTGAAAATAAAAAAATACCACCCATATAAGGTATGTCTTGTCCAAGAGCTCTTGAAAGATGACTCTGACAGGCGATTGCAATTTTGTGAAGAAATAATGAGGCGATGTGAAGAGAATAATGGGTTTCCACTCAACATACTCTTTTCGGACGAAGCTACTTTTATTTACATGGAGAAGTTAACAGGCACAACTATCGATTCTGGAGTCAGGAAAACCCACACTGGATATGCGAAGCTCGTACGCAGCTTCCTCAGAAAGTAAATGTATGGGTAGGCATCATCAACAACCAAATATTAGGGCCATACTTTTTTTAGAGGAACCTTACAACTGCCCGCTATTTAGACTTTTTACACTTTGAATTAGTCCCTGCTTTAGCTGTTATACTTCCCAATGAAGCAGATCCAGATATCCCCACTGAAACACTTTGGTGTTATGGTTATGTTATGGTGATATTAATGTCATGTTTGACATATTTGCAGGACGCTGGATTGGACGACGTGGTACAATTGAATGGCTGCCAAGAACCTCAGACTCAACGTCATTAGATTATTTTTATTGGGGATATATGAAAGACAAGGTTTATCAAAATAGGCCAGCTAATATTGAAGATGTAAAAAGCAGAATTAGAGTGAAATCACATAACATACCGGCTGAGGCCATTTGGAATTCAGTAGACGGGTTTTACCATCGCCTACGATCCTGCCAAGTAGAGGGTGGAGGCCAATTTCAGCATCTGTTACGTTTAATTCACCCGTAGATAGCACCCGTAGGGTATGGTCAGAATCCATTTTTACGAGCTTTTCAATGAGCCCATACGCGACATAGGTTTGTATTTGAAAAAAAAGTTGGGGAGGGTTGCAGCTAAGCGGTTGAAAAAAAATATTTCATTTTATTGCCTAAAATGCGTACAACATGAAATCAACTGACGTGTTTCAGCGTTTTTTTTCTAAAATAGTGGTTAAAAAGATATTAATATTATTCCGGAATTTTGTGCACCCCTGTATTATTTTAGTTATATAATTCATAAAACAAGGCTTCATAAAACACTTTGGTGACTACCTGAATAGTTGATACTGATCTTCAAAATCGAAAGTTTGAATTGTTATATTCTCAAAGATGTTTTAAAATATAAAAATATGTTTTTCGGTTAATCCGTGTAATGAAATAATTTTATTTCCAGGTTTGTCGGCATGGATCCTTGCTTTTGTGGCCAGTGTAGGAGGAGCTATATCCGCTCAGTTTTCATTTGCAGGAAAAACCGCAATCATCAGACTTGTTCACCTTTTAGTTGGTGTTATTGCCTACCTCCTTGGAATTATAAACATTGGATATGGACTGAAATATTTGGGTGTAGGAGATAACGGGAAAATATTTCTTATCGTTTTACTATCAATTTATGTATGTTACAGTTTCATGGGACCACTTTTGTCAGTTAAAAATTACTTCAAGAAATGAATATTGAATAATGATTTCAATATGAGAAATTCCAAAATTGCATGAATTATAGCCTAAGAAAAATTATTATACTAATTATGTAGAAGAAGCAAATGAAACTTTAAATGAACAAGTGTATTTTCATTTGCAAAAAAACAAAACGAATGAGCTGTTTTTTGACGTCAGAAAAGGGTAGGTCTGATGCATGTAATTTCATACTGGCATGTATAGACCTAACCATATATAGACCTAACCTAACCAAATCTTTATTGATAATTTTTAAGATAATTTTATGTACAATACTAATAGTTTTGTTTTAGAGAAGCCTTGGATAAAACACACAAGGCAATTATGTGTATGGGAGTATGTTTTACTCAGAGAGAAAATCTAATCCCGTTTTGTAAAAAAATTGTAATATTTTTTTGTACATGCAATACTTGAATAAACTTGAATAACTCAATCAATCAATGGTGAGTCTTGATATTGCCCGACATAAAATAATTTCAGGTTTCTGTGTCAGATGAATATAATCACACAATCTAAATACAGCACTGAGCTTGTAATAAACAGTTCATTCGCCAGGAGTAAGACAGAAAATAGACTACGTGAAATATATTTCCATCGTAGCAAACAAGTCATGGAAGTAAAACGAAACGATAAATAAATTAAAAGGAAAAAGTTGAAACAAAACTGTTTTCTTCATCAGCCCGGTATAGAAAATATCGGACTTTATCGTTTAATCTGTTGCAGGGTTTTGTAAGGCCGGTGACATACTTCGCGATTTTCGAGCGGTTTTTTTCCAGCGCGGTTTCCAAGCGGAAATTACGGAGTAAAATTCGCTACAGTGTCCGCGATTTCCGAGCGATTTCCTGGCAGCCCGGATATCTAACTGGAGGCGGAATATCCCCCTATCGTCCTATAGTATAGTTCGCTCCTTCAAAGCTACCATTATGCAGTCTGCCGCTGCTGATGCGATATTTTACTATCAAATGGTGATATTTATCCCTTTGCGTTTTGGAAGCAGAAGGCGTTCTTGCTGGAAGACGCCGCACAAGAAGGTATGATGTGCACCCGTACCATCGAAAGGTTTTCTGTTTCTTACAAAAAAATCAGAGAATATGTAGACAAGATTTTTATCTATTGCCGAATGTCCAAAAAGTCGTTCGATAAACTTGTGGCAATTGTTCGACCTTTGCTACAAAAAGATTGCACCATAAAAACAAAAGACATACGTTACGAATTGAAGTTTTCATTTCCATGGTCGAATCGCAACTGAAAAACAGCTCGAAAATAGCCAACACTCTCGGGTCCCATTTTTTTACCTGGCTTCTTCCTCTATTTGGTCTCCTTTGCCCTGTAACTCTCACGCGGTATTCAATGACGGTTGGTTGTAAAAATCGTCGCTGTTAAAAATCGCAAACACTATCATGTTCCATTTAAATTCTGGGATTGGCATAAAAATAGAAAACCGCTCGGAAAACGCGCTGGAAAAAACCGCTCGGAAATCGCGAAGTATGTCACCGGTCTAATAGTTAGTTCAAACCTGGAACATTTCCTTTCAGTGGGCGCTGAGGTTGCAGGTGTTGACAAACAAATCTAGAAGGTGATGATATATCTGCAGTTCCAAAATGTACTTTGTAGATTTAGGTTTACTTGGATTATAGAAGACCGTGCGTGCAATGATGACGTTACCCAATTTTTCATTTTCAAAATAAATCTTTCTGATATATAAAATGTACACTTTCCTTGTTTGTCAGTCGCTTTCTTTCTCGTGGGATCTTGCTCAACGATGAGAAAATCAGTAATTATTTCTCTTTTTTCATACTTACCATACTATGTCGTGTCGTGAACTGCAGGTGAACTTTGTTTTGGTGAATATTCTGAAATTGTTCAGTTTCTGTTCCCGATGTATCACTTATTATCACACATTTATTTTACAATACCGCTGTACCGGACTTGAGCACGATCGTTTAAACAAGCGGCGGGATATTAATGACTACACTTTAGGCTTTCAGTGCACCAAAAATATAATTTGCCAAATATCAAGGTGTTTGAAAATAATCTCCAACTGCAACTGCGGCAGTCATCTTCAGTGGCGTGGTCGAAGGACTCTTCTTGACGTGTCAATTGATCAGTTTCAGTTGATAAGTTATCTAAATATCTTAATTAACTAAGTTCAATTCAATGCCACAAAAACCCAGGCATAGGTTTTCTTTAAAGAGATAAATGTCTCCGAACCGGATATAATAATGTCAGGTTAGACAATTCCGCTTTCTGCTTCGATAAGTTTGTTGGAGGTTAAAATGGACACCAATATGTCTTGGCACAATCATGTCTCTGGAATTGCAAAGGCTGTTTCTTAAAAGCTAGGAACACTATTCCGAACTAGAAAACTAGACCCACATCCGCAACTTTTGTTGCCTTATGAAGCTCAGATCATACCTTCTTTGGAGTATTGTTTTCATGTATGGAGTTCCGCCCCTCAAACATACCCCGAAACTGCTGGATTCCATCCAGAAAAAAGCCATCCGCTATATTGGAGACGCAAACATCACTTGCAATCTTGAGAGTCTGGAACATCGAAGAAAGGTTGATGATTTGTCTCTTTTCTCTATATACTTTCACAGGAAGTGTTTAAGTGACTTGGCACATTTGAATTCAACAAGAGCGGTACATTTCAGAAATACGCGTCGGACTGTGGCTGCTCATCGTTCAAAGGTTCAACTCAGTACACCTCCAACTTCACTGTTTGAGAACTATTCCATTTAGAGAACGGTGTTTATTTGGAATAAACTTCCTGAGAACGTTTTTCCAAATGGATTTAATCTTCAGTGATCCAAATCCACTGTGAATTACTACTTTCGAACAGGCACCGCTCTGAGAGAGCTTTGAGGATTTTTCTGTAGTGGCGGTGTATTTTGTCTTCAAAAAATTTGATAAAGATCCATAGTGATATCATAAACTACACCTTACGATTTGATCTCCACAAACTTTATTTTCAAAAAGATATCACATATATCACGAACATCTTTCGCTATCACAGTAGCTTTTTCATAGTGAATGACATACTGAAAGTTGATTCTATTATATACTCTGATTTTTTATACCCTACGTAATCATAAATGGGAGATATTTATTCAGGTATTTCTTTGATCATAATTACGTAAAGCATCTATTCAACTTTTATATACCTATATACCTATGTTACATCCTCAAATTATGATTACCTAGGGCAGCATTTCCCAAACGTTTTTGCCTAGGGACCCAGCTTCATTGAATCATCGTGAAAATTCACTATTGAGGAATACACCTCTAAAAAAATGGTGAAGTTGATATAATTGAAGATAAAATACACTACGAAGACTTTCAATTCAAAATTTTAAAACTAAACATACGCAAAATTGTGGAGTTGGTGCTTACGATTTACAAGATATTCTATATTTGGGTTAAAAGTTGAAAGAACCGGATATCCTCCCCTAGCCTTTACTTAAAACTGGAAAAACAATTCAAAAGTATTAAGTGTTCTTAATCTGTTTCCGCGACCCACTAGTGGTTCTCGACCCATAGTTTAGGAACAACTCACCTAGAGCATATTATATCACTTCTACATCAATAATACAATATCGGTTTCTATAAAACGAGTTCAGTAATGGTGATCTATTTAAATCCAACTGGTCATTCAGTAAAATGTGACTTTTTAGGTTTATTAATGTTCATTGCTTCCAAATAATTTAGCTTCAAACCTTTATTTTCTATTTGTAAAATTTCAAAATATCCTTTGAAGATATGATTTTCTTTCAAAAGATGATTTAGATACGTTGAACTTGTTTTCACATTTACATAGCTCATATGAAGTTCCTGGATGTTAATCCGATTTTATAGAAAATTTCATTGCCTGCATTTTTTGTTTCAACCTTTTTTTAATATATTTTCATGCTTTCGAGATATATTGAAAAAAGGGATTTTTGGAGTAGTTTTTATTAATTTTCTATTCCCTAAATGAAATTCAACATTTTTAAACTATAAATTCTTTGAATGTATGCTAAAATCATCTTATATTGAAAAATACAGGTTTGCCTTTTGCATGGTAATTTAAATCCTCATTTTATTGGACTATGGACAGTGTTCTGCATGTCAAAGAAAATTATTAGACACTCACAACACACTCGGATATTCACTCCTACAAAATAGGCAATGGAAATAATATTGTGCCCCTCTTAAGAAGATTGGATAAAAGCAAATCAATTGGCATCACTTGCTTCAATTTACTTCCTGAAAAAATCAAACATCTGCAACTCAGACTTTTCAGAAATACAGTGAAAAAACTTCTCACTAAAATGAGCCTGTATACTCTGAGTGAGTTCAATGCTACTCTTAAGGATTCGCTTGGAGATACCTAGTGCATCTTTTCCATTTTTTATTCCTGTTTCTTTATATGTTAAGAATTTTTAAAATGCATTTCATACTATACATTTAATTTTATTGTTACATTTATAGCTTCTTTATGTAACTGTGCAATATAATAGGTGACTTGTCCAAAATATTTGTATTTTTTATGGGCGTAATAAAGTTCTATTCTATTCTATATCAAAATTGTTGGTAATTTGGTGTCATTTGGCCAACAGTTACATCAATTACTAACCTGCCATACTGCATGTGATATTTCTGATTTTCCATCAGTTCCCTCGGTAACGTTTTGTATTGTGGATTGACATATTTTTCTGGATTGAACTGTGGTTTCTCAAATTCTGGGAATGTTTCTCTTGCTTTAGCTGCTATTTTCGCAATAGGTCTTGGGCGTATAATCCCTCGAGGCCTCGGAAGCGTTCCTCCACCTTCGTAAAGCAGGCCAGTTTCATTTGTGGGTGTTATATCTCCATCATCATAAGACCTGGGTCTCCAACCAATAGGTTGTTGGTAGTAAAATGGTTGGCTATTGTCAGTGGTGAATGTATGGTGTGTCCTTTCATTGGGATCCTCAAGAGATTCAAGAGATTTTCCTCTACCTGTTCTGATCTGAAACAAATTTGAAGTATCAGTATTGAGCGTGGAAACATAGATCTTGATGCTGCCAGATGAATGTGGCATCATGTAATTGATTAAATCAAGCATGCTTCCATAAATTCAATAAACTCGCATCCACATTTTTTTGTATACTCAACAGTATCTCTGATGAAAAATAGTTAAAACCATTCAATATTATGACTCAATAGAACTTATTGCTTAATTGAAAAATACATCATTAAACTTTAGTAAACATACAAATTCTTTCATTGAGGTCAAAAATGAATAATTAGTTTTTTGATTTCTTATATCTATAGATGTTTTCTACTTTAAACAGATTATTATTTCGGAAACTTGTAGGCAAAAATTGTAACAAACTTTTTGAATCTCTTGGTGAATTATGTTTTGAACAATTTTTTTAACTTTGTATGAACGATCCAACTATAAGTAAAAATTTGGTCTATAAATCAACCGTATCTCTGAAATGTCTAAAATGGAAACAAAAAAGTCCCTTAAAAATCGTTTCCTAACTTAATGAGGCTATGAATTGGTCTATTAATATCAAATTTCACCATTCAAATAAATGCACTTGAAATCCCAGTAAGTTTATTCGAAAAATAATTCTTTCTAATTTTTAATTTCCCAATAAGATGCCAGAAAACCTTTCAGATTAGACATGCACACTAAATGTATCACCTAACAACAAAGAGTGTTGAAAATTCGGTACCTTGATGGGAACAATGTCTGTGAAATAGTAAGTGGGCGGCAGGTAATGCCTGGCAGCGGCTGTGCCCGACTGCAGCTGTAATTGTCTTGTTTGGTCGATCTCCCAGGGTTGGTGAAAAGAATGGAAAGTGCTGTGGACTGCGGGTTGCAGGCCGGGTGATGGCGGTGGGTCCATGGGTGCGTGCACCAGTACGTCCTTATACACAAACATGCAGCGTAAGCAAAGGTAAAAGAGCTCAAGTCCCTTGAAAATGCTTCATAGAATCATCCCCCCGAAATGTCGTTATTATATATCAGAATATTTCAATTATATTCTGAAATTAGTATCAATTTGAATCAAATATTGTCTAAATGTTATTTAGAAAGGTACTTGTGTTCATAATCACACATTTCATTAAATAATTTGTTCCATGACAACAACTTCTTTGGCTTCCAAACTCAAAAATTTGTCACTTTGTTGATATATTTGAGAAAATACAATATTCTAAAAGATTTTTGAAGGAATAGAGATGATTCCTGAAATATAATCCAAATAACTTCATTTCATTTCAAAGTTCGTTTTTTATTTTTTGTTGTGGAACAACTTGTATATCAACCAATCCAATGAAATATTTTCAGTATTACATTGCCATAAAGGATATTCCAGAAAATGGTCTACAGTTACGATTCCAGAACTGCAACCATAAAATATTGATTCTATAGGTTAACAGTTTCCTCTCAAAATTATATTGGCGATCAATATTAACCAATACAGATTTCAGATTCAGATTCCCCAAAAAATTTCATCCCCCCAATTTATTCGAAAAAAACTCTGAAACTAATTGTAAAAAGAAGATTTGAAAATCGTGGATTTTACGTATAAAAATCATTAGTACTCCAATACAAAACCGATATTTTTATTGGCAAAATTCTTTTGGCATGTTCACCAATCCTTCAATGTTGTTCGAAATCCTATACTCAACAGTAGAGGTATGAGGGAGGCAAAATTATCATAGTTGGATAAACCTTTTTCTCAATTTTATTCAAACATGTTTTTCTATTCTTTTGTCTGTTCAGTTTCAATACAATTTTCAGTACATTTACTATTATTCTCAACAATATCAATAAGTAAAAACTATCGACCTTTTTTTTGAGCAATTTCCTTTATCTAAATACTTTCCTTTATGAAGTAAATAAACTTTTATTCGAATGTTCGTTGTTCATTACAGATATAATTTAGCCCTCTTCATCTGTTTAGTGATATAAAAGATGGAAACCCAAAGTTACAAACAGATCATTCTAAAACAACCGCTAACTCAGGACAATAAGATCCTGTTCTCTTTACTGAATGAGTTTCTTACTAGACTTTTTATTATAACAGAGAACAATTCTTTAAAAGTTCAAGCTAATCCAAGTGCCGTTTTTATTCAACATCAAAGTTTCAAAAAAAAATAGACAACTCTCCGAAACTATCGATAATAGAATAACCTGGATTATTATACCTTCTTTCAATATACTGACCCATTAACGCTATTCATGATAATACAAATGTTCAAAATTTAGGCACTAGTTAAACTGAGGAAACTACATGTAGAGAAATGTGTATTAGACATGAAATACATACTATGAAAATTTTTAATTATTATCATGTTTGCTACAAAACTCTGTACAAAAAAACAATAAATTTAGTATGGAATATATCTAATTGCTGATAAAACATTTTTTGAAACATATGACACAGAATAAGAAAAACCTATTCGGATTTGATGAGGCTTTTCAGGGGTTGTTCTCCACTTTAAAATTAAGGTTAACTTACTAAAAATTAGTTGGCCGCAATTTTATCAGCAGCAGAAGTCTGATGCTTCTCGATTGTATTCACTGAAATTTTGACAGAATACTCCAACATTCTCAATTTATTAACCATCCATCAATCTACTGTTGTTTGAATACATTTTTCTGTTACTAATTGCGGTATACTCCAGCATTTGCATTTTTTAGTTGGGTTTCCATTTGATAGATTGAAGCATTTTCAAGAGGTTAGGAACAGGGGGCTTGCAACTAGTGCAGCAAAGTTAATATTGATGTTTCACATCTGATTTTGATTGTAGGGGACCATTTATAATCTCGGGCACAAATTCATATTACATTTTAAAACTACAACTGATTACAGATACACATACTGTGATAAAGATAAGGATATTTAGAAAAATGTGCAAATAATATTTATAAGACGTTCCAAATGGTTTATCAAAAGAATAAAATATAAAGATGTGCCCGACACACAAAATATCATAGGAATAAATCATATAAAAACAGTGTTACAGTGTTGCTTTAAAGTAAATAATTAAAAATATGTTCTCAACATTCAACTTCAATTTCATTATAATCATTACTTTTAGTACTTTGAACATGTTGTGTTGAAATAACTAGTGTATTTGTGGGTAGAGTGATGAGGAAATTAAAGAAAAATATATTGAATTGATAACTGGTAATTGATGTGAAATATCAAAAGAGAATCTAATGAACATTCACCTTCAGAATTTTGATCGAATTATGAAACATGCTCAAAGTATAGAAAAATGCATTGGAATGAAAAATAAATGACCGAACAAGGGATAAACTCTAAAAGGGTACAGTTAAGAGATCAGGCACATAGTGCTTCATTGATAAATAACTTACTTGTGTAGCATAAATTCTATTTGAATCTGTATGTATTCTTTTTCCTGCCTTGATGTCCTTGATTCGTTTGATGGCTAGCATAATTTTTTTCTGATGCCCTAGTTTAACTATTCCGAATTCTTCCAAATCTTCCCATGTGAGTTGGGCTACGTCATCTACAGTCTGATAGTTCTGATCCAAAAAGGCTGGAAGATACTCATCTAATCGTAGTAAGTTCAACCATTCCTCCAAAGAACCCTAAATAATTCAATAGATGATATTGAGACAGTTAAATTTCAACTTCTTATTATTTACGTGATATGAATGTAGATAATAATAATCAAAAATTTTTAAAACTTTTATTTTTACTAGCAATAAACTTTCTTACAAATTTATAGAGTTCTGTATAACATTTATTTTTTTTTCTGAAGAATAACTTCAATATTTAATTTTCACGGTTTATTTCTTTCCAAATTTTTCAATTCTTTAGTAGCCTATCATACAGTTTATATTTATTTTTTATATTGAAAGTTAAACAAATATCAAAGAATGTTATAAGGTATATTCATCAAACATCTACTGCTAAAATAGGTTGGTAAATGCACCATAAAATTGAATGGTTACCGGTATGAATTCAGGCAGGTTATCTGGTAAATTGAGCTGTGCAATTTCAGCCTTCAGTCTCTTCCTGTGATTTGGTTTTTTAATTCCTACAGCAGTCAAATCCTCCGGGGTCATTCTTCCTATTGTTGGTAAATCATATCCAGCTGATATGAAGAGTGGAAAATACTCCTCAAACTGCAAGTCTACCAGCCAAGAATGAATTATCTCTTGGTCCTGCAAATAAGGTATTATTACTATTGATATGTAAAGATTTTTATTCAGAACACGATTTTTATTTTAATAAACGTCACAAAAAGTCTGGAATTAGATTCTGTTTTACTATTTTTTCTATCTTTAACAATTTAGTTAATGACATTTTTTCCCTTTTTTATCACAGAAGTTTCTCGGAAAAAGTAACTCCATCGATTTTGAATCTGAACTTTCAAGAATGATATGATTTTGTACCTTTGAAACTGTTATATGAATACACCTTTTTCCAGGAGTATTTTACGACCACTACATCAAAACAAGTTACAGTTAAGTTACTTACTGGTACTCCTTGATGAATCATTCGTTCAATACGGCCTTGATCCGACCCAATGGAACAGGAGCTCAGAGAACACCTTGGGCTATTTGAAGATCCTATGGTACTCCTTCCGGCAGTACTGAGAGGGTGGTAGGAAGCTCTTCCACTATCTAGAGATGCTGTGCTGTGTCTGGATCCAGATCCAGCACTTCCGCTTGAAGAACCTGGACTATCTCTACCGGGAGACTAAAGAAAAGATTGATTAATTATCCACCCCATTATAGAAGTATATATGGTTTTAAATATGCCTTGAATGAGAAATGTAACATCTTTGAAATTATAGTAAAGTTTGGGAGTATGAAGACATTCTTTCATCATATCTAATTTCACATTCACATTTTAACAGAACTTTACCTGTGTCATATCGATTCCTTGATCCTCTTGTAAACTGAGTTGGTGATGGTAGTATACGGCAGCTTTATGGGTGAGGACTGTCCCAGGTGGTGGTTGGCCAGGAAATGTAAAAGTAGGCGCTGGAAAAATAGGTCCGGGAGATTTTCCGGTGCTTCCGCTAACCGTGCTCCCATAATCTGAATGGTCATCTGAAACAAAAATGACTTTCAATGAAATGAACGAATACAGTTTTTGTTTCTTCATAGTGATTTTTTGAACACGTGTGAAATATTTAACAAACTTCTTTACTTTTAACGTCATGTATATAAACTGATGATTTTTTTTTCAACTCAAAACGGGACGTCCATATATAACATATCTATGTATGTATGTATGTATGTATGTATGGTCCATGCAGTATGGACCATACTCTAGACTGTATCGACTCATTAAAGCACCTTTTAATAATAATAATAATTGCTGTATTTATATTTTTTCGGAGGAACAAATTTGCTTTAATAAAGATGGTAATGATTTTAAGTGAGAGTGAAATTCTTGGCAGGTTTTATTTATATTGATCGCCTTCAGAACTGAAACCTGCAAGTGATTTTTTTCAGACGTCCACAATTTATTTATTAAAGAAAATATTCTCTCTACTCGAGCATTTGTACCAGGTAGATATAAAAAATATTCAATTAAAATACAAAAATTTTCATGTTGCAGATTGTTGGTGCGAAAGTGTTTGAATACTTCCACACGAGTTTCTGTGAGAGCTTTTAAATTATTCCAGTTTGTGGAAGAAACTGATTTGTTTCTTTCTGAATCAAATTTTGAATGAGTCGATTGATTTCTTTTGCAGCGTCAATTGCCGATACAGTTTGACCTTCAAAACAGCTTGGCGAAAACTTGCTGACTGAGCGTATAAAAATAAAGCCATAATTCAGATGTAGGATCTTCAAAAAAGTCTTTTATTGATTTGGGACATTCTTCAATGCTCAAAAAATAATTCTTTAACGGCGGGTACATTTTCAAAACTCTGTCCAAAGCAGGCATCAGCGCAAGCCAGCGAGATTTGCTGTAGCCGAGCATTTGGTGATGTTCTATTTCAGCTTCAGCGCAAAATTCTTTTAGAGTTTCAACTCCAACCGTATAAATATAAAAAAATGAATATATTTTTACAATAACGCTTTTGTAATCTAAAGCTAGGCCGTCTGCAGCAGATTTTATAGCATTGTGAATTATATGGGCTCCACATCCGATACCTATCAACGTTTTTTCAGAGATGATTTTAGAAAACGGGATTATTTTACGTCCCAGATCATTATTTGGAGACAACGGGACAGCTAGTCGAATAAAGGGACAGCTAGTCGAATAAAGGGACAGCTAGTCGAATAAAGGGACAGTCCCATTCAAAACAAGACGTCTGGTCACTATAGTTATGATTTAGAATATAGCAATGGTACCACATGATAAAAGAAACGGCCTGTATAATTATAATTGCATCTGAGGAATGCCTGTCCAATATATTGTGAAAAGCTCATCTAGTTTATCAATAAGTTTTTTATGTTCACGCATGCCTAGCTAATACCTGTATGATTGATATTTCAGATCGAGTAGGTCTGTTTACGATATATAATGAGTCATAAATCTAGTTGAAAACTTCAAAATATTCCTATCGAAGTATCCAACGTGCAACTACTAGTGGTAATCGTACTGTTGAAAGTACTGAAAAATATATTTCCTGTCACGTCACTGCCCGATGTGTATTTGTTTTAACTGAAGTTACCATAATTATTGGAGCAGGTTACGTAAACACAGTGAAATGACTTTAAAGATTCGATTTACTACCTTCCAATGTTTCGGTACCCACAATATAAACGAATTGATGCCAAAAATATTCGTCACACTACATTTTCTGTTTTATTATAGAATTTCGAAACGTTAATGAGGATTCCTGCTCATTTGTATACTCGCAGCTGAAATGAGTACATCTAAATATGTTCGCAGAAAGAATTCGATTCATGCTTGATTTTTTGATTATTTTGAAGGGCTTCTTGTTTTTTGTATTCACATTATATTCAGTTTTATCCGATCGACAGAGAATTTGGTACCCTATATATTTCTGCTGTTAATTTCGTCACAGATTTCAATTGTTCGCCTCTTTTCAGCTTATCACCATGAGATGTCGTGAGGCAATTTTTCGACATTTTTTCTCTACGAACTCAATCTGAACCAAAGCGCTC
>WOGN01005022.1:0-13573 GCA_015342105.1 Leptinotarsa texana | reverse complement strand
ATCCTTCTTTTTTGTATCAAGATGGAGTAGTAGAAAGCCAAAAACTTTCTTTCCCAAAAATTATTCACTCCTAAAAAATATAACCCCTTCAATTCATATAATTTTTATATTTTTCAGACTGTGGAAGGTAACAATTACCCAAAAAAAAGGTCGATATAAATATATCATATTTCATAACATATTTTATTGAAATGATGATCATTTATTGTAATGTTTCTTAAAATATCTGAATAAGATTTTGTAAAAACTTTTTGTAAATACTGAATGGTTTTTTTGTTCATTTTATGTTAGTTACACCAATGTTGCGAAATGAGCATCCCAAAAGAACTTCTTAGTTGAATTATTATTGTCGGTACTTATTTTTGAAAAGTTTGTTTCAATTCACAATTTATTTGTTTTTCAATAAAACCAAATGATATTGAGAAACGTGGCAAACAGAATTTCAAAATAATTTGTGAAAACAATGCATCAGCATCTTTCGCCAGAGTTGAGAGCTATCTGAAGAAGAGAGCCTTGCGTACTCATGACAGGCCAGGAAAAAATTTCACAGTATGAGGGTTCTCAAACATGACGGAAGATGCTGATATAATTGGCCATGGGCCAAAAAACCCAATAACTTGATAAACATAAACTATATCCTTTCAATATCCATTTTCCATGACTTGATTTTGTAAAATCAAGCTGGATCCCTCTCTCACTTTTGATGATTCCTCTTAGAATAATATATAAATCAGACTTCTATCTATAATTTCATATAAACAACACTAATAAATGTTTACCTGAACTTCTGGATACAATCCTAATATGCAGAGAAGAAAACAAGTGGAAGATGCAGTAGTTTCACTGCCCTGAAAAAAAAGTAAAATCATGAATTCACCTACAATCACACACTTCGAAAAAAATCAATTTTCAACTTGAAAACCATCTTCTTGTCAAGAAGTGAGTATGATGGCTCAACTTACGTGAAATAAGTTTGGTTTGAGTTTTATTTTGACAGAACTAGTATGTTATTCGAAAAGTGGGAACGAACTTTTCTGGCGATTTTCTGATTATTCAACTTTATTAAAAAAT
Organism: Leptinotarsa texana; assembly: GCA_015342105.1. NCBI lineage: Eukaryota > Metazoa > Arthropoda > Insecta > Coleoptera > Chrysomelidae > Leptinotarsa > Leptinotarsa texana. The sequence continues at coordinate 12,502 of WOGN01005022.1, read as the reverse complement.
GGAAAACTTTCGAAATAAAGAAAAACCAGTTAACTTCGAAATAATCACTTCACGAAAATGTATAAATCACTTATAGAAGCTACTTTTAGATACGAACTGCAAGAAAAGTCTTTAAGTAACAACTACTTTCAATCAAATATTGAATTATACGGGAATCACTTCCTACATTATAAAATTGAAACAGAAATGATTCATAAGAACGCTACACGATGTGATATATGGAAGAGTATCGATATAGAATTTCACTCACATTGATCACTATCATCCTCAATGGTGTACTTCAGAACAAGACACCTTATCACTATTTTGGATAACACTTGAAAACGAGGCACTCATAACTTTATGACTTCATGTCACCGAAAGGTATAAAGCTTTTCGTATCGCGATAGCAGTACTTAAAGATATCCATAGGGTTATATGAAATTATTTGAATTTTTCTCTTCGTAAGTTTCCCACATTTTTTGATTGAAGATGGAGACGTAGAAATGCAAAAAGCAATCTCTCCTTAGAAATATATGACTCACGACAAAAAACATTGAAATGAGATTCATTAGTGAAGGATATCGCGAATGGAAGACACGCCATGCTAAGAAACCTTGAGTAGCAATCAAAAATGTTTTCTCTCCTTGTTTTTTATTCGATTTCAAACAGTTTTCAAAACAAAAATTCACCTGTGATGATGATTGAAACCAAGACCACAGTCTACCGTTTTAAGGGCTCCTTCAGTGTGTTGTGTCATAAAACCATTGAACTTTTTGTAACTCTCATTTGTTATTAACTGACGAACTTGTGAAAAGTGTCAATTTTCAGATACATTTAATTTTTGATGAATTACCTACATATGTTTTTACTTTCCGAATCTATTTTTTTATAAACGATAGAAAGTACATGAATTTGCTCATTTATTATCGTCCTAGAAGGTTACCTATCTGAGGTTATGATGTAACATAGCACGATATACCGTCTGAAGAAACTATCGTGAAGCGTTTTTGTAAAACTGTATAGTGAGAATCTCACAAAGAAGTGTTTCTTGACTACGAGAATTCCAATATATGATTCAAAAATTTATAAGTACAATCTATTCGTAGAGGAAATAATCGAATCTCATTTGAGTATGATGTATTTGTTTTTATACTCATCAAGGAGAAACATGGAGAATCAAGAGCTGATGCGCTTGACATTTCTAAGGCTTTTGACCGTGTGTATGATGGTGGTTTGCTGGCCAAACTTTGATGCTATGGCTTCTCGGATCATTTTTGTGTATGGCTCTTCAGCTTCCCCAGAGATCATTCCTGTGAGTGGCCGTCGATATATACCTCTCGAATACTCTCACCATCAACGCTGGTGATCCCCAGGGATCTATATTGTCTTTTTATTGTACATCAACAACAAATTGGAAAAAACAGGAATCCAATATATTGCTTTACTGACGACAGCACACTTGTCTCGTTATTCCATTTGGATTCCAGGACATCGGCTACGGACGCACATATTCATATTAATGAAGAACTAGAAGTGGTTCGAATTGGGGTGAAAATGATCAGGTTCAATTCAATGCCACAAAAAAACAGACATCGGTTTTTTCCATGAAGATAAATGTTTCCCAACCGGATATAATAATGTCACGTCATACAATTCCGCTTTCTGCTTCGATAAGTTTGTTAAGGTTTAAAATGGACACCAATATGTCTTTCAATAATGTCACTGGAATTGCAAAGGCTGTTTCCCGAAAGCTTGGACCACTGTTCCATACTAGAAAACTTTACACAACTTAGCTACCTTTGATGCTTTATGAAGCTGAGATCAGGTATGTAGTGCTTGTGTTTTGTCCCTAAAAAAATCTTGTTATCAAAAGCGGCTGAGAAATAATAAGTCTCCAGTTGTGTTCATCTCTTTGATAAAATACTGCAGCAAATATTCCAATAACAGCTAACGGATCATTCAGAGCGAGTAAAGAAGAATTTTCTCGTAATACTTCAGATATTTTCAAGTTCAGAAGAAAGTTGTCGCAGCAATATTGCAAAATTTATCGCATTGGAAAAGCAATAAAATTATAAAATTTTTACCTGAGTAGGACATAATTGCGTCACTGTGATATTTAGACTAAGATGTGATTTCGCATGCCATATTATGATATCGCCACAATATTTTGGAGATCTCTGGATAATGAAACAGCGTTTATCTATAGCGAGAAACTCTGTTTTAAAAGTAATTAAAGAAGACCTTTCGATTATCACCTATCGAAATTGACGTGACACATTCTATGTTTATATCAATTTTGGTCACAATTAGACCAAAAGATGATGGTGCTACATTTCGAAACCATTTTTGAATAATCTAACGCAGGCATCGGAAACATCTAATTGAAGAATATGGTAGATTTAAAATCTAAATAAATTTGAAATTTTCATCTACTCACGGCTAAACAGAATGTTTTCGCCTCAGCAATTACCTCCTCCTTTGTGAAAGAAGGATCCTTCAGCATCATATTCAAAAAAGGAAGTCGTTCAGTAGACTCTGGAATAAAAAAAAAACATTGAATATTACTCTCTGAGGAATATATGCTGAAGATAAGTCACTGTATGAATGAAGTCATAAAGAAATTGTTTTTGACATTATCAATGATTTGATGCGTTGAATAAGCTATGAAGTAATTAATTCTACAATCGACTCAATTATACACTGACATGTTACTTGATGAAAATTAATAGCACTATTCATGTTGATAATCAAGCATAAGAAAATGAATAAAATCTTGAAATATTCATCTCTCCTACCTATCTATACCGAAAATTCTAGAAAATGCCTGTTGAAAAACAAATACTTCCTTGACTAGATATTGCATTATATATGACAGACATTCATGCAAGATACCTCACAGAGGTTGGTCTCGCAGATATTTCTTGATGATCCAGGAGCAGGACCATGGTGAAATTATTCAAGTAGATCACCTACAGACCAGTTTTGGTGTATTACCCCTCATCAGTGCAGAAAAAATCCGATGTAAAGTGCCTGGGATTTGATTAATTTCAACGCGGCTCGACTCACGGCTAGACGACAACGCGGCTCGACAACAACGCGGCTGGACATTCGTTCAAGAGAAAGATTGTTCATTAGTAATAGCTCCATTTGGTGATCTTTCTTGCATTGATGAAAAGTAATACTTCGAAAGCGGTCTGTAGGTGAATGAGAAACATATGCGAGACTAGTCTCTGTGAGGTATCTTGAATAAGTGTCTGTCGGTTATAATTCAATATTCAGCGTAGTAGTTTTTCGGCAGGCATGTAGCAGAAACTACGATGTCAGTAACTTAGACAGATGGATATTTCGAAATTTATTTTCAAAATATTCCTTTTCTTTTATGTAAGTATCTCTCATCGATACAGTTTTCAGAATAATTAAATAATTTTCACAAATGAAATTTTCATTTTAGACACGTTCGGCTAACACCGTAGCTTTATTACTACCGGTGTTAGCAAAACTCGTGTTCATTTGTAAAAATTGCTCAATTATATTCATCTATAATTAACGATTACTATACAGGAATTGAACCTGAAGGCTTCGAAACCTCAAGAAGGAGTACCATCATTACCAATGATTACTATCATACTGCGTTAACGCTTTCCTTCACGCAGTTATTTTCATCAAGTACTGTTTTTGATTTTTCACATATTGTCTCCAATCAATAACCGCCTGCCCGGTACTGACGATATTCAACAGGCTGAAACAGCTGTCTACCGGTGGCTTTCAAATTGGAATCAATTTGGAATAGTACTTATTCATATTTCTTAAATTGAAATCAATATGGGACGCATGAACAGTATGCATGAACAGTAGTATGTTGAATGAAATTAAATAAAATCTTTACAATTCGAGTATTTTCCACTAGCACTTGATGAAAGCAACGATTTAATTAATTGTTGATTTTATCTGTGGACTTGGAATAAAAAATATATTTTTGTAAATAATACATGTTTTCAATATGTACGATCTCAAGTGGAAAAAATTCAAAATATGTGACAACTGACGGTGCAAAGAATATGACGGGTCACAATACTGGTTTGCTAGCATGATTAATAAAAACTTTTGAGAATTAAATTTCACACATCCTCCTCTGCATGAACGTGTAGTATGAATGTAGTATAAATATTGTAATAAAGTCGTTCAATCACATTCACAAAAACCGTATGTACTATCGAACATTCTGAAATTTCTTAAATGAAATTGATGCAAAAATTGAAGATGATATTTATTTTCCTGAAATACGATGCCTCAACCGTGAGAAACTTTTGAAAAGATTTTTTGAGTTGATAGACTAGAGATTGAAATAGTTCTGCCTAAAAATAATGTAACAGAATTATCGAATTTTAAATGATTAAGCCCGTAAGGTTTTTTTGTGGACATAACTCACTTCAATAAATCAGATCAGAAGGAAGGAAAATCATTCAACAAGCCATTTATGGAAATCAAAATTGTTCATTCTTGAACTTGAAAGGAATAATTATTGTCATTTTCCTACTAATTTCATAAAATCAAACTATAGAACAATGGTGACAGATGAAAATTTGTTAAGGATCCCAGTTTGTCAAACACGACTGGATTTAAATGAATTATCAAACAATATTTCTAAGAATTGTAAAATTTTTGTTCTTTGACATCATTGTTATTATATAATTTCAATATTTTTTTTTTATATTCATTTTGAAATGGAATATTCATACTCCTATATGATGTGAAAGCACTATGAGTTACATTCGAATGTGTGACCCCCCAAAACAATATTTTGAAAATGGCTCGCTGTTAGAAAAAGGTTGCTGACCTCTGCACTACAGTGGACTCATAATGATATTGTGTATTGTTTGTTTGCAAATTCTCAATGATTTTATTTGAAGCTGCTAATACAAACGGATGATTCGATTTTCATAATTGAACCATAATTGGATAGATAATTGAACGACTTATTTAAAGTCCCCATTTCCATTAAAAATATAACAGTGTTTTGACGGCGACTTTTGTTTTTTCCAATAAAATGTTGAACGACATCGAAATCTTTTCCATTTCAAAAATTGAGAAGGAGGGAACTTTTTACGACCGCACTGTATGATGTAGTTTAATATGCTTCCGATTATTAACTTATTTCATTGGATTGAAGTATTACTTCATGGTCAAATTCATTGATTTTATTGTTTCTCTAATACCTTTATAATATTTCGTGACTTCAAAAAATCAGGCAATAGTTCTTTTAAGGAGATTGTCACTTCTGTTCAACCAGAGAAGGTTGTTAGAGAATGTCAAGCATTCAGAATATCATTTTTAAATATTTTGATATGAAGAAACCTTCAACAAATGAAATCGCATAATTCGTTCAGTATTTTGAATTTTCTTTGTAATGGATATCAAAATGTATATAATGGATATCAAAATGTATATTCGAAAGATATCAAAGTTGAAATGACTTCCTAGTAGTATTTTTAACAATATGTACAAGGGAATTGTTGGGTGAATATTTATCGGGTTTTGCCGTGGTTCAAAGAAGACCAAGGCAAAACCCGGAAGCCAATCACGTCAGCTGTGAAAGCCTATATTGTCCTATATTAGTCTACTCCACGGTAAGGAACTTTACCAGCTTGTCAGGAGACTAGAAGAATCGCGCAAGATGAAAGCTAATCTTTTAAGTTCTCTAACAATTCTTTTTCACTGCAGAGATACAGGAACCATATCGAAATTCATAGTTTCGAAGATAATTATCAATACACCACAAGCCCAGCGAATATATAACAGGATGAAGACAGCCTTGTAATAGGACAGAATCCATCAGACGCGGAAGAAACTAGCATGAAATGGTGAACAACTATTGAAATATCACCTGAAGCTTACCAACTCACTGGAGCAGAAAGACTGGGACAATTTTGACAAATCAACCTCAAAACAATTGATTCAGTCTTACAGTTATCTTATGCGAGTCATAAGTAAAAATACAATCAGATTCATCGAAAAGCCTGAGAATCCAAAACTATAAGTTGAGCTGGTTGTTTTCAATAAATCCAATCGATCACTCACCAATGACGAAACAAGTGTACTAGCTAAAGGTGTAAATTTCAGCGAAACACATCGACAATACCCACAGAAAAAATCATCGCGAACATAGAAGGCGGAATTGAAAAACTACTTGGTCGTATTGAAAAAAAAAATTAAGCAAATCTGCAAGAAATCTGAGAAAATCCAAACCTCCGAAATGCAACATTTCAAGGGGTGAAAAGGCCGCCATAAGAAGTCTCAATGTCGACGAAAATATCATTATTCTACCTGATGACAAAGGAAATGCAACAGTGGTCTTAAACACTTCGGACAACAAAGTGAACTCAATAACCCTGTCAGTCAAGAAACGAACAGAAGATTACAAAAATACTCAACAAAGAAAATACATCTTGGAAAAGGCCTATCAACTGATTAAAGAATCTTCATTACCACCAGAAACAAAGAAGAAAGCATTACCACCAAGGCTTCATAAATTACCGAAAATTCACAAAGAGAATAAACCACTGAGACCGATATAAAGTACCACAGGATCACCGACTTACAACTTCGACGAACATTTGTCGTATATACTGCAGAAACATGTTGGAAAGACGTACGTTCGAGACTCCACTGACTCCATCAAACATTTCATTGGAGCCAAACGAAATTTTAGTTAGTTTTGTTATTGTATCCTTATTTACAAATGTACCAGACGAATAATTCTTCAACTTCATAGAGGAGATCTTTCCACAAAATATAAATTCATTTCGGTATTCACTAACAACAACTCATTTTCAATTGGAATGAAACTATTCATGAACAAGTTGATGGAGTAGCCATGGAGAGTTCACTTAGCCCAGTAGATGCAAATGTCTACATGGAAAATTTTGAAAAAAGGAGCCATCCAAAGTTCATAAAAACGACCGAAGCACTGGTTGAGATATATAGATAACACGTACGTTGCTTGATTACTTGAAGATATAATTGAAAGAAGATCAAATAAGCAGGACAGCCTGTATAACACCAAGTGTATATCGTATTTAGAAAAACTCCATTATACAGAGACTATTAAAATGTGTTGATGTCTTTGAAATTTTACATTTAGTAAAATCAACAATAGATGATAGCAATATTTACTATGCGATACATTTCCACTTTTCACCTAACAGAAGTCTCTATCTCTTCGAATTATTTGACAAAAAATCAAATAATTCATTTAACCATACCCCAATCTTGGAATTATTCAATTCAAACTTTTGAGGTTCACTGGTATATCCTTTTTTATTTAAACCCAGGGCGTGTTTGCATACCTATTGTTTCTGCTGGAGAAACTGTTGAGTGCATACAAGAAATTTTAAGTTATTGAATTTGATAGATATTTTATGGATATGAGAAAAATTCCAAACAACGAGTTTTGTTAAATGCAAAGTATCTCAACAGATTAATTTTGAGAGTTAAACATTAAATCTCACTTTGATGCCACACATAATCCAAGGTGAACTTTCTTTGTTTCACTCAAGTCGTTTCACTTCCAGGTCTCTTTTCTTTTACCTTTTTTTTTGTGTTCATATTTCACACATTTTTCGTGGAAAATATTGGGATAGAGAATTGATCCGTTAAAAATTTTTCATGTAATCAGAGACATTGAGACCACCAAGTTGAAGTACCAATTTCAATATCTAGGACATGGTTTATGGACGGAATCCACAATTTTTCATCCATCAGGGTTGCGGATGATTTTGTCAAGGTGTGACCTTCGTTTTTCACTTCTTCGAAAAGTTAAATTCAAAAGTTGAAAGATCATATATAATTTATCATTAAAATATATATTTATGGTGTAAAGCGTGAACATACGTATGCGAATGCTATGGTAATTACTTATTATTTATTTCCTCCGAGGTGTATTCAGTTTTCACCCGAAGACGATTGTGGATACTAACAATCGAAACGTCGTGACATAACTTGGTTTGAAATCTTTTTAATTTTTTCAATTTGTTTTTATTTTTGTTAATAATAATTTTTAACCTTTATTTTTCAGCTGTTATTAATATTTTGATTTTATTTGTTTGGTTGTAGCTTCTATGTTAATTCTTTGTAATTTCAGTTTTTGTTTAATAAAATTGTTTATCTTCGGTTAATCTTTTCAGGGTTTTCAAATCAATTTAAATTAGATTAGACAATGGAAGTCCGAACTGATGAAATATTATGCAGGATGTATCATTTCAACTATAACAACCCCTACATGTTTTTTATTGAAAAAGTCTTCAAAAACTGAATTTGTTCATGTATACTTTTCAAATTAGCCACGTCTTTTTTGTCACAACTTACTGAATGAAAAACCAAAACGAAGGAAAGAATGCGAATTATGTCTAATCAGAAAATTATATTCGATCGCACAAGATGTTTGGGATCTTCTGAAATGATGATTTCTTCAAATTCAATAATTATCTTGTACTTTCGTATTTTTTTAGTGTAGATCCATTAGCTAATGATAATTCAGGCAACAATTTTCTTCTTCAATGGACATTAATTCAATTGTACGGCCGGTCTAATGAAGAGCCTATAGACATAGATTTTCACGGCGGAGTCATGATTAAAGATAAAAGAATCCGGGCTGGTGGGTTGTGGTTGAATGGAAAGTTAAGTACAAAAAATGTCGTCCTCTGTTGCGGCAGACATCTGTGCGTTATATTCAAAAAACACTTTATTGTGAGATTTTCACTAAACAGTTTCACAAAAAAGAAACACGTGTTTTGCCATACAAGGGCTTTCTCGGGCGTGTCTTCACTTTGAGTCTCGTCCAATTCCCTCATATATCTGTGCGTTGACTGCGAGGACGAAGATTATACTTCGAAGTGTCAGCAATGACTTTCCCAGGCTTCACAAAAATGATTTGCTTCAGGCCTTTTTTTGAAAAAGTGGTCTCATCCGAAGCAAAGTATGAGAAAGTGTATTTTGAACATTTTTCATTAAGCCATTTTACCTCAAAACACGCCTTTGTAAAGAATTGGTCTAATCGCTGTTTCACCTTAATTTCCCAATCGAAGAATTAGGAAAGACATAATAATTCAAAACTTATAGGAAACAAAACAAATTCGATTTAAAATAAATTGTTTTATTGCTTTTGTTTCATAAACTACACCTCATAATTTGATCTCCACAAACTTCATTTGGAAAATATATTACGATATGTTTCGCTAACATAGTAGCTTTGAATGTATTCAAATCACTGTTGACAATGTTTATAAAGTTACTGTGGATCTTCATCAAGTAACGGCCGAAATCAATCAGGAAAATATTGCTTTTGTAATGAATAACACAATCATTCATAGAAAAATAAATTATTCATAAATATTGTTATTTGTTCAGTTTTTCCAAAAGGAAATTGGTGGGACTCCTCCGCCTCTATCAGATGATGTTTTGCATTCTTTTGGTCACTACTGAATCATTTTCAGCTTTTGTGATTATTCAATAATTCAACATATTGCTCTAGTTATCAGACATACATTCCATCTGTATACTATTGTAATATTTTTATTCAACCAAAACTTTTTACATTTTTTAGCGGGAGTAAGGCCTCGAGGTATGAGGCCTGAATGGCGCTCCACTCGCTCTATGATTAGAACGGCTCTGTCTCCAATAACTCCTCTCGTTATTTTCGAAAAATTAAAAAAAACTTCTATATTTGAGACTTTGTTTCTTTAAACATATTTCAAATATTCTCATTATGGGAATATGACCTCTTGCAATATACACTGAAATTCAGATTCTCCCAAAATTTTGCGATAAAACCCTACAGTTCATATGAATATCGTCTCATCATCAATGGAATATTCCGTTCTTTGAAGTTTCACCTTGTAGTCAACATTTATACCCTAGCCTCCCCAGAATCAAAAGTATGTGAAACCTCTGGCTTGAATGGTTCCAATTTGGTTTCAATTTCCAACGATATATTTTTTATTTACGTAATTCCAATTCGATCAATTCATTTATTTTACTACATACTATATCATGAATTTTTTTGTTGTATTATCAGTAGTCCTATTTGGCCCACCTCATTTTCAGTTCACACAACCAATTTTCCTGTTATGCTTATTCACTACAGATATTTATGTGGAATAGCTCTACTATCAAGATTCCCCGGCAGCTTTTCGATAACTCCTGACATTTTCATCTTTTATTCATTTCATTTGATATACTATTGAACATTCAAATGATGTATCTCAAGCAAATACTCTTTAATGATAATTCTAATTTCGAAAGCTTGAACATATAAATCTTGTACCAATCACTAAAAAATCATATCTTTCAGAAGGGAAACTTTATATGACAATTTCATTTGAACAAAAGATTTCAAAGCAAATACGTTCATTATTCTATTTCATTCAGTTATTCTACTTTTGGAGTAACTTACCAGAATCTGTGTAAATCTGTTTAAAATCTGTTTTTCTGTTAATTAGCTGTCGCCCCTATACGAACGACAACTCTCAGAAGTTGAGAAACTTGTGCGAGCTAAGAATTAACGAGGTCTTACCTTTTAATGTGTGATTCCAAATGTAATAAAATTAAAAAACTAGCTATTGCTTGCAGTTTGTTCACGTGAAATTCAATTTTTGAGTCTCTCCAGATCTACAAAATTTTGTAATTTATTTGATTTATAGAAAAATTCATTTACTATTACTAGAAATATAATCGATCAACGATCGAGTCAAATCACCGGAATAGTATTTATAGATATAAGTATCAACAAATGTTTTACTCGATTCTTTAAATTGACATGAATTTTTCATTTATGAACGTCATAATATAAATCAAACAATATTGAATGAATTTTACTTAGTACAATATAAAGTCGAAAGATTTTTCACCACGGTTTAATGCCGATAATTCAAATGCATACCCACCACAAGGTAATCATGTCGCTGAACTTTTCCACATAGCGACAGAAACAACGACACTTTTCGATCTTTTCGCACGCCGATGCAGACAATATACACTTCATTATACAGGAATTTAGGCTTTCAGGGCTGGCGTCAATATTTCGACTGACTTCCGGGTTTTGCTGAAAATCATCGTTTTCGGTTCTATTTCGTTAATAAAAACCGCTTCCATTTTTTTTAAATATCTTTCATGTGAATCGATCAGTTAGGTATAATTTATTCATATGCTAGCTGACCCGTCGAATGAAGATAAATCCAAAAACACAAAAATAATAAAAATTGAAACAGCCGTTCTTGAGTTCTTTTATTTTTGTCATTACTTTTATGTTTGTTGATGAAATATCACTTTTCAATACTTATTATCCTACTCCCGACGAGACAAATTCAAAAAGAGTTCTTTCATTATTTCCATCGATAAAATATCATATTTTAATAGGGGAGGGAGGGGTACAGCGCTCACTGGGTAATGTCGCCCACTTCTGTAATTCTGTTAAAATGGACAGCAGCAAAACACGTTGCGTGAAGCGCGAGGAGAGGGGACCTCTAATAGACAGCCTTGAAAACAGACAGTTAGCTCCCGTCTTAGGATAATAAAATGCGTTTTTTCATTTACGGTCGCGCTAATCTAATTTTTGTTCAGGTGTTTTTTGTCGGTAAGTCCAAACCTTATGCTCATATTATTATTCTGACAATAAAACTATTCTGTTTTATGATAATGCAATCAATTTTCAACAATTGTGTCTGCTTTTCTTTTTTTAATTTCACATTCATTACAAAACCACCATTTGGGTTATATCACTCATGAGACGTCATCACCCCTTAGTTATTTATATTTTTAATGTCGTAGATATGCCAAGAAATCGTCACAGAACCACCGCTAAAGCGGCTTGGATAGAAGAAAACCTTCAAACTGCTAAAACTGCGATTGAATTCGAGCCACGGGAACTTACCCATTGAACCCGAATGTTTTCACACATCAAAATTTTTTGGCAGCGTCGCTGATGGCACAAGAACAGGAACGAATCGCACATAGTTGACGCCTTGAATCGCTATGCCATTGTTTGAACATAACACGCGTACCTATATTTTTAATTTGTTCAAAACAATACTTATTTCGGATGAAATTAACTAGACTACATCTCATGAAGACACCAACTAAGTTGGTGCATATATACTCTCGCGCCTTATACTCGCGAGAGATGATTTTGCGACACAGTTCATGACGATATAATTTCAAAGTTTATGTGTGGGCTCGCACTGAAGTCGGATTCGGACCGGGGCGCTATATCCTACTTGGTTTTATGACACCTCTTTTCGCGAAACCTGTTCCTGTCCTTGGGTTGTTTGGTTGGATTGGTGGATTTGGTTGGTGAATGTGGTGGGTTAGGTACTCGGGGATATATTTATTTATTTTTTTATTTATTTATTATTTGTTCAATTACAATGAAGTAAAATGCCCAGATGAGCGTAGAACATGTCAGTGTAATAAATATACAGTTAAAAACATTTAAAAATTAAAATCAATTAAATGTGAGACATTTTAG